>JBBMKA010000022.1:842894-871575 GCA_037833695.1 Sechiopsis laciniata | reverse complement strand
TTATATCTATAATGGACAATATGTAGAAGTCTGTCCAAGTTCGTTGTCCTAAGATCATAAATTTAAATACACGATAATAAAAAAAAAATACCTTAAGAAGTGAAAGAATTGAAGCTTTAAAATTTCATTAAAAATAAAAAGAATTAGAGCTTTAAACAAGTTTATTCCCATGTTTAGATGTAGAAGAGTGGTCCTTGTTCTCTTTTGATATTTGGTTTCTTACTGTTTATGCACAAGAGCTTATGTTTATAATGATGTGGAGTGCTTTCACAATCAACAATTCTTTTAACCTCAGTTATTTTTCTTTTCTTTAGGTTTTTTTTTTTTTTAATTCAACGATATTTAGGGTAAAGAATTATTATTCATAATCTTTTGATTATCATATCATACATCATTTTCTCTCGTTGATTAAAGAACAATGATTATAAATAAATAAATGAATTTGAGGTGTTCTTTTTGTTTGGCCTTTGGTCACATCTCTCCATCCTAAAATCCATTTTGTTGGTCCCACCTAGTTTAAAAAAAAAAGCCTCCCAAAGCATCCATACACTGGATCTTTGCAAAGTAATAAAAAACACTCGCCAACAAGATCAGTAGTATCAGTGTTTTCTCATGATCAAAAAATCATGGGATTTCTCCTACCATTGTCGTTGAACAAAAAAAAACACACACACGACATCGTGAACCTTTGATATTGTTTTATGGGTAGATATTTAAAGTTTGAGATTTAAATGTCTGGAAATTCTGATAAAAAAAATGTTGAGTTAAATATTTATGTTTGGATATGCAGCATAATTAGTATTTAGAAACTGAACTTTATGTTTATCTTGCAAGTCTTTTTTTTCTCTTGAGACTCAAATTGTATGTTATCAACTAATTCAAAGTTTTAGAGTGAATTTTTCTTATAACCAAATAATATGTATTATATAAATAAAAGTCTTAGAATACAATCATGTTTAAAAATAAATGTTTCAACTATGATTTCTTAACCTAATTCTCCTTTCTCTTTTATCTTTTAACCTAATTATTTCGCAATAATCTCTTAGGAATGGAGATAAAATACACGTATAAATCTTAAATTTAATTAGATAATAAACATATAAAACCCCATGAAAAAAAAAAAAAAACAATTTCTAGACCAATATTATCTAATTGCCTTAAATTATCAAACATTCCATTCCATTGTGAATGTAGTGTATGGTCTTTGAGGCGGCTTCCCAAAGCTTCATAGAATGATGCCAACACCATTCAGTTCTTTTTCCATGTTTAGTGTAATCTATGTCATTCAAGGGGGAAATATGCTTCTTCTTGTAGTGTTTGTCTTTATAAAATTCTGAATTTCAATTGTTATAGATGACCCCACCAATAATAAGGGGGAATTCATTTTTATTCAATTTTTGGGAGACAGTTGCGTCTTACAGTCTCGTTAGTATAGACTTGGGGACCAGTAGAGATTTGGGGTTCCCAAGGTATCTTTTTTTGGAGGTTTCATATTCAAAATTCAAGAGTGAGGTTAATTGTATAATTCCTTAGGGTGTGTTTGGTCCACCAAGAATATGGGGGAGAACAAGAATGGAGATGATTCTCTGTATTTGGGTCACCAGAAATCATTCTCCACGTAATCACGTTTTCCAAAAATTATATTTTTTCATTCTCCTCCAAACTATTTTTATTCTTTCTCCCACAACTTTTTATACATCACATCACTATTTTTCACTCTCATCATACTCAGAATTTTATTTTTCTCATAATCATTCACTCCATCCTAAACTCAAATAATTATTCTTCCCATAATCATTCCCTTTATTTCAAACACAAATAATCATTCTCTTTCATATTCTCTCTCTAATTCTCATTTCCTTCTCCCAAACACATCATTAATGTCTCTTGAGTTTGGATCTTGAGACGGGCACAGATACCCTTAAGTATAGTGCAGTAAAGATGTGATTCCAGTTTAAAAAAAAAAAAAAAACCAGTTTGACAGTGCATAACAATAGCAATGAAAACACAACATCAAAGGCCCTGTTTATTAATTGCATACTTTCTTTATTGCCCTTTTTCTCTCTTCTATCTTATCACCTACATTAAATGGTGGGGCAGGTGGAAAGTTTGGTCTACTTTTTTACCAAGTTTACCCCTTTTTTCCTCTCTTTTTTTAACAGTTCTTCCAGCTTTGGATCTGCCACTTGAGGGATTTTGTTCACCACTTTTTAAGCCACATCCAAATTAGGTTTTGTTTTGTTTCTGATCTTGATTTCTCCATTTCAGATTAGACTAGTGTCTGTCTTTCTCAGTTTATGAAAATCTGTTACCTTGCTTAACTTGTTTATAAATCTTATACCAATTAGTCAAATGTTTGAATTCTTTCTCGTTGTAATTGTTCAACCCTTTTCATCCCATTTCTTATATGTCACCACTTTTGGCATCAATTGTTAGCAAATTCATTAATTTTGTAACAAATATCAACGGTCTAAAACTTTTTCGTTTTTAAGTGTGAGTGTTTCTGGTCAATTTACATGTATATCAATCATTATGGAGTAGCCTAGTAGTCAAGAAAGTCTTGAGAAGCTAAAATGTGACGGGTTCAATTTATGACGGTCATCTATCTAAGAATTAATTTCCTACAGGTTCCTTGACATCTAAATGTTGTAGGGTCAGACGGTATGTTCCGTGACATTAGTCGAAGTGTGCGCAAGTTGATCCGAACAGTTATATATATCAAAAAAAAAAAAATTACACGTACCTCGACTACCTTGACGAGACAATCGATTGACCCTACATCATTTGATTGTCACAAAACCTATATGCCATTAGTTTTTTTGAATTCATAATCTCTTAAAGTGTGTTTGAGACTAGGGAAATAGAATGATTATGGGAGAATGAGAATACGAGAGAAATGATTACCTTTGTTTGAGGTGAAGGTAATGGTTATGAGGGAACGATTACTTATGTTTGAGATGTAGTGAATGATTATTGGAGAATCACTACTTGTGGGATGCATAGAGTGCTTGTAGGAGAATGAAAAGAGGTTATGAGGGAATGAATAGTAATTATGGGAATATGAATATTGATTGCGGACAGAGTGATTGTCAGGGGCTCAAACGTATGTAAGAAAATTATTCTTCTTCCCAATTTGATCCCCTTACCTCAAACACCCCTTAATTCCCCCAATTCTATCTCTTGCCATGATGGTAAGTTTAAGATTTTCAACATCTAACTATTTGACTACCAAATGGGGGGGAAACAGTAGCCAAGTATGCATATAATAGCTAATGATACTTTTCCACATGGATCAATCAATCTTATACTTGGTTGGGTTGATAACTTCCAAAGTAAAAAGGTAGCTCATCTTGTTTAGAGCCTACATGTTTAATATCTAGTAATTTGACTAACAATAGAATGAAAAATACTGTTGAAGTTCCTAAATGACATCATTTTTCCCTCTCTTAAGTTTGAATATGTTTGTTTTTAATGTGAAGGAGGGTGGAATCACAAAAACTGGCAGATAAGTGGGTTGTGTGGTCCATGCAAAAATGGTAGCTTTTGTGTGAGTGATGTTGTGGTCCATAGAGCAAAAGCTTAATTTGGAGCGCAAAGAAACATGTGTGTGGAAGACATAGGATAGGTGAATGAGTGGATGTGGGCTTATCTATCATAAAGACAAACTCATCAAAGAAAAACCCCAAAACAGTACATACAGAAAAAACCAATTGATATGACTTCCTTTACTCTCCTTTTTCCTTTTCTATTCCCACCATTTCACCATCATCATCATCTTGTCTTCTTCTTCTTCTTCTTCTTTTTTGATAACCAGGAATAAGAGTTTCACTCCACTATATACTCGGGAACAACTCAGAGACACTTGCATCCATCCCAAAGCTTGGACCTAAGAGACAATTGGTTTTTGAGTTTGGGACTTTCAAGAGAACATACTTTGGAGTCCCCAAGGAGCAGTCTCGTTGGTTGAGACTTGGAGCTTTTAAGGCATGCTTTCCTTGAAGGTTGTTGGTTGATCTAATTAAATTTACCCTTACTCATTAACTTAGCTAATCAACATGGTATCAGAGTAGGAAGTCTTGTTTTCAAACCCATTTTCAATCGTTTTCCTTTCAATTAAAATTGAATTCAACTTGTATGTCATTTCACAAATTCCAAACTCACAAGTGAGGAGGAGTGTCGGTCTCAGGTTTGAGTCTCATGAGTAAAATTAATTGAAAAATCCTTTATTGTCTCTCGGGTCCAGACCTTGGGACGAGTGCAGGTGCCCGTTTATAGTGGAGCGAATCTCTTATTTCTCAATCTAAAAAAAAAGAAGCATGATTTAGGGTGTTTTCGGGGAAATGGAATGAGAATGAGGAGGAGAATAGGTAGGAAAATGATTATGGAGGAAATGATTATTTGTGTTTGAGGTGAAACTAGATAATGATTATGGGGGAGAATGATTATTTGTGTTTGTGATAAATGTAATGATTAGAAGGAAAATAAAATAATGAATATGATGAGAGTGAAAAATAGTGATATGATGTATGAAAAATTGTTGGAGAGAAAATAAAAAATAGTTAGGAAAGGAATGAAAAAGTAATTTTTGAAAAACATGATTATGGAGAGAATGATTCCAAAGACGGAGGATCATCTCCATTCTCACTCTTCTCCTTATTCTCGGTGGTCTAAACACCCCTACCAATAAGACTATCCTTTGGGGACATCATATCATCATGTCATTTATATTTCATATTCATCCATCTAATCACAGCACAAACAGTCATCTAATGTTGTACACTACTAAACTTTGGGACTGTAGGATAGAGAGAGAGTGGGAGAGGGTTGTAGCCTTTTGATTTGAATTTTCTAATCCATTTTTGAGACATTAAAAGCATATTTAAACAGTCCCACATCGAAAAAGAGTACTGTCTTTCTTTCTATACATAAATGTTCTATCAAATTTAGATAAGGGCCATGGCCTTTGTCTTTGTGGGGGCACTGGTCAACAAACACCATTTTTCACGCCCATTTCAAACCATTTTAATACACTCACATTGTAATTACTTCCCCTGCATTCATTTCAACCAACTACTCATTTTGATTGCCATATACCCTTTCTCTCTTTCCTACCCTAACAAGTCTTCGATCGTTTCTTTTCTTCCGTTTTAAACTCGTAATTGCCCGTCGATTGGTTACGATGGAGTGTTTTTCTTTTGAACATCATGTGTTCGAATCTTCACTTCTTTTATTTTCTTGAATTTCTTTTTGAGGTCATGAGTTTGGATCTTTATTTATATTTTAAAATAGTAATTGTCTAACTACTCAAGACACATCAACTTCACTTTAAAGCTCATAGGTTTGAATCTTCACTCTTATCGTTATAAATGAGTAACTACTTGCTGACTAGTCATAATATATTGAACTGTTTTGGAAGGTCATATGTTCGGATTTCGACTTCTTTTCCATCCCAAAACTAATAATTGTTTGTCGACTAGTCATGACTTAAGGGTTGTTTGGGCCTCAAGAGTCAAATGAGGAGAATGAGATCAAGGAGGAAGATCTTCCTTTTGGATCATCGAGAATGATTTTCCCTACAATTTCATTTTGAGCTCCCACGACCTTTTTTGTTCTACCTAGAACTATTGTTTAATCTTCCTATAATCATTTTTCATTCTTCTTATAACCATTCTTTATTATCCTCCTGCTCACTATTTTATTCTCTCCATAATTATTCTTTTCATTCCAAATACGTAATGGTTCCCCTTCCCTCATAATAATCATTCTCTTCTCTCAAATAGAGATAACCTCGATAATTTTTCTCTTTCCTAACCTCTCCATTATTATTCTTATTCTCCTTCCTCTTCAACCTGATTAACAATTTCTTTTGAAGGTCATAAATTTGAATCATCATCTCTTTTAAAAGACAACAAATAGCCTTCAAATCAGATGATCATGTTTTGGAAAGATGCAGACCAAAAACTTCCCTGAATTTCAATTTGGATTCAGATTGTTTTTTAGTGGGAGTTGAAGAATGGAGAAACCCTTAGGAAAGCATGTGAAATCCTTTAGCTTTGGTCAAAGCTCAAAAGAAAACAATTATATCAATAATGCAAAGTTTGATGATATGGGAATTCAAAGGTGTGTAGTGAGAACCTTTACTTTGATCAATTGGTTCCTTTATTAGCTTGATGACCTTTTTTGAAAAGGCCTCTTTCAAAAGGAATGCTACCCCACTTCTTGTCCTAACCAAATTATGACAAATAGAAAAACAACATCTATATTCTATATCGTTCTTCTTTCATATTTATCTATGCTTTTGATTCATTTACAAGCATATTTTCTTCCCTTTTCCTTTTTTCAACTCATTAAATTCTCTAGGAAATTTTTGGCCATTTACATCTAGTTTCAAGACAATAGTTGAAATTATCTTTGACTTAACCTATATCTACTCAAGAATGCATGTTTGATTTTTGTTATTAATGGTTCACCATAGCTTTGGTTTTACCCATATTGAAGTTGTGTGCCATAGATCGCAAATATACCATTAATAATGGGGTAAGCAATAAAGACAATTCAATTATGGCACCCATTCCTGTCGAATTATAGTTGGAGACGTAAAAACATACATCTCAACCAAATTCATATCATGTGTCATACGATATGATTTTCTTTTCCCCTCCTTTTGTACAAGTGGGTTGACATGGATAGAGATATATGCTTTCGGTAAGGGTGCTCCCATATTCATAAATTAAATCAAAAGTTGTCCACTCACAAAAAAAAATAATAAAAAAATAACCACTTCAAAATATGCTTTATGATCTCTCCTAATTTACAATACTTGCATGCAATTTAAACAGTTACCTTATTAATAATTCATCAAGTTACCCTTACGCTAAAGAAATATGGGTAGATCTAAACGAACCTTTAATACGATAACACGATAGGGGTTAGTAGATGGGATAGGAAACAATAGGTTATTGAATGTTTCCCTAAAATCCAAGATTGGTTAGTAGGTTAGGGGATTGAATTGTTGTTGGTGAGACATGAAAAAGTAAACAAAAAGAAAAAAATAGTTAGTTAAATAGAGGGAAAATGGGAGGAGTTATCTTTTGTTGCTGTTGGTAAGTTGGCACGTGTGGCACGTGTAAGGGACAATGGTTGGCGGAGCGTGATTGGTGGACGGTGACGTACGCTAATAGAGAAACACTCACAGTCGGTTTATTTACCAAAGCCCAAAAGCCGGCGGATACCCCCACGAAACTTTTCCTCATTTATTTATTCACGTTGAATTCCGTTCGATAATTATTTTATTTTTTATTTTTTAAATTTAAGTTTATAATAACTATCTTATTTTTTAAATTATAGACATGAACTTAATTTTTAAATTTAAAAAATTAAATGGTTATCAAATAAATTTATATATTTTTTTCTAAGTTCAACAACACTTGGTCGCATAGAATTTAAACTCATCTTGGACATGAGTATATGTTCCATGTCACATGAGTTATCCAGTTCAATTTTGCTTCCCTAATATCGAGGACATTACTAGTCCATCCCTAAATTGCAGCATCTAAATGTATCGATGGGAAAAGATATAGATTTGGATGTATTTTACAAATTAATATCAAAATTGCAAAAAGAGTATCTTCTCAAAGTTCAAGCATTCGACCAATTATAAATTTGTTTGTATGATCAAAAAGATTATTATAATTTTTTTTTTTTAACCAAAAAGATAATTATAATTATGTCTTTGTAATTTGATAAAGTTTACAAATAATTTGTTTATGAAATCAAGAAACAAAATCTATGTTATAAAATCATTATGAATAAATTTTAACTATTACTGACCAAATTTATAAAAGCACCTTATTATTATTTAGTAATTTAGTGAGAGTTTTGTTGTGATTTATGGTGTTCATTTATAGTTTTTGCCGATTGTTGCCCTTGTAAGGTTTATTTTGGTTCTACAATAAATACTAAAAAATCAGAAATTAAAAAATAAAAATAAAATATTATTGTAGAACCAAATAATTACTCCTACTAGCAAGAGTTTTTTTTTTTTTTTTGAAATCCTACAAACAAGAGATTTACAATCCTAAAAAAAGGATTAACAATAATTATATATAAAATAAATAACTAGTTGAAAAAAATAAAGTACTTTAATTATCCGAATTCCACGTGGAAATATAATATCCCAAGTTGACGAATTCTTATAATTAGAGAGAGTTGCATTATATAAACATAATAATTAGAATCAATTTTAATTTTCCAAAGGAAAAAACGTTGGAAAGAGTTGTATAATGCCCACCCGAAGACTTTGAAAATTATATAACAATTAAATCTGGCCGGCAAAGTTCTTCTAAACCCTTGCGGACAATTCAACGTCAATTTTTTTTTTTTTATACCATAACATTAGGAAAGATTCAAGCGTGTAATCTCATGATTACTAGATCGTATAAGATGTCTGTAAAGTTCTATTCTTTGTTGACAGTGAGATAAACCACCTAATCTTACAATATATGGCTGTTAAAGAAAGTTGTAAGAATTGTCTATAAAAAATTATAGGAAATTAATTTCTAAAAGATATCATAATAGATTGAATTTATCAAAAATTAATCTTTCAAGCCCTTTTTGTCGTTAAGATTCGATTTGATAATAATTTAATTTTTGTTTTTAATTTTTTTAAATTTAAATAAATTTTTTCTCAAAATTTCTACCATATGTATCACATTCTCTTGAAAAAATTTGTTAATATTAATCAAATTTTAAAAATCAAAACAAATTTTTAGAATTTACTTTTTTTCTTTTAAATTTTAGTTTAGTTTTTAACGACATAGGTAAGATATGGATATTTAAACAAATATATATATATATAATAAAATAATTGTTGAGGACTTAAATTCAATATTTAAGAATTTTAAAATTAAATGATTATCAATCGAATATAAATGATCGTTTAATTTTGCCCCTTAAATTTTAAACCTTCAGGTTAAAAAGGTGGAATCTTGAAATGGTTGATAATAATGATGGATGGTTGGGTTAAAACCAGAAAAAATAACCACAAATTAAATTCAGCTCTCATGGACCACTTGGCTTATTTCTCTCTCTCTAGGTTGGGCCAACTTTAGTGCCTAGATACAGTAAACTAACTATGTTCTTTGTTTTTGTGGACAAAGTAAAATTGCATGAATTAATGGATTAATTTTTTAGTTGAACAATTGGTTAAAATATGTAATAAATTGTTTCAAATATATGTGTGTGTCATAAGTTTTGTTTTTTGATATGTAATAAGTTTAGACAGTATTTTATATTTCCAAACTTTCACTTCCGCATCCAGTAAGTAATTAAACTTTACGGAATTTCTAATTCACAAGTTGTTGTATTCTTATTTTAATTTTGATCATTTTAAAAAACTATTCAACTTTTATTATCTTCCATCGATTTTAATTGTTTTCATTTGTCAACATTTTGTTTTAGTTCAAAAACTACTACACACCAATAATAATTCAAAAACCCCATGAGATAAATATTTTTAAAAAATTAAGATTTTTATAAACATTTTTGTCCACTTGAACTTAATTTAGCTGATTACAAAAGTTTAATGACTAAATAAATAAATAATTTAAATTTTAGAGATAAAAATTATTTTTAATTCAATAATATTTAAGTTGAAATTGGGTTCAACTATGGTTGAGTGATTATTATTTTTAATTATTTTTTTAGTTTAAATCGGAGAAGAGTGACTAATCCAATGAATGTATTACTGTTCTCAATTCTCAAATAAGAAAGAGAATTAAATATCGATTTTCAAAATCAAACTTGTAATTGTGGAGTGAAATTATATTACAACTAATCAAAGCTAACACGTCAGTATGCCTTCGCTATAGTTAAATTATTTTCACTTGAACCTGAACACGAAACTAAATATATGGATCAACAAAAAAAAATGAAGAAATAATTTGTAACATAATTAAGGGTGTGTTTGAGGCAAGTGAAATATTAATGATTAAGGAGGGAATGGTAATGAGGAGGAGAAATAGGAAAGTGAATGATTATAGGAAAAATGGTTATTTGTGTTTGAGTGAAAGTAATGATTATGGAAAGAATCATTATTTGTGTTTGAGATAAAAGTAATGATTATGAGAAAAATAAAATAATGTATATGATAGGAGTAAAAAATAGTAATGTGATATATGAAAAGTTTTAGAAAAAAAAATACAAAAGTAATTTTTAGAAAACGTAATTATGTGAGAAATGATTTTTAGTGGGCCTAATACGAGAAATCATTCTCATTTCTATTTTTCTTCTCATTCTCGGTAGCCCAAACACTCCTAAATAGTTCATAGAAATGAGAAAGTAAGGAAAGATAGGTACAAACGGCGTAGGGTAGAGGGGACCACGGTTTTCTCGCGTAGACCGCCATAAAAAACCAAACAGTACAATTTCATTTTTCTTTTCTTTTAAATGTTTAATTTAGAGAGGGGGGCCTAGTTCGTGGACTCCACCTATTGTTTTGTGCCTCCTATCTTCACGCATGGGCCCCACCTCAGCAGAACCCCCGAGTGGGGACCACCCCACGGTTCACATTCATTTCAGCCGGCGGCTGTCAGATTGTGATGATCAAAGGAATTCCCTCCCTTTTGTGGTCCCCCTAGTTCTCTTCCTCCACTTGTCCGCTTCTCATTCGCTTATCTCAAAGCGTGCTTCCCTTGGCGGTCCCCGCATGTGGTCCAAACTACCACAGTGCGACACGTGTCGACCTGTCGTTGTCTCGCGAGTGGCGGAGAGAGAGAAAGAGAGAACCGACGTAATCAAATGGTCCCCTACAGCGTTTTCTTTTATTTTTATTTTTCTTACCCCCCTTTGCAACCGGCTCAGCCGGTTACTTTATCTGACGCGAAAACCGGCCACTGCTCTAACCGGTGGCAGGTGGAACGGTTAAGGTAAAAATTAGGTCAATCAATAATATTTTTGCCTACGTGGTCGTAAATTTTTTAATTATTAATTTGTTTTTAGGGGTTGGTTTGGTCACTCACGCCAGATTGAATAACGTGGAGACCACGCTCCAAGCCCTAGGGGAACTATAACGAACTTCCACTAGATACTCTGTCTTCTTTTTTTTTTTTCTTTTTTAAAACAAAAAAAATATTATGGAGTGGGCACTACTTTTATTAAAACAATATTTCTTTAATCATCATTAACTTAATTTAATTTTAATCTTTATATTTAGCTAACAATTTTCACTTTTTTCAAAAAAAACAAAAAAAGAAAATCACTTAAATTTTTGCTTTTAACCTCTTTGTGTGCCAATCTTTGCCGCAAAATAACCAAGTGAAAGAGAATGGAAAGGATTATGGGACATAAAATCATTCTCACTTTAATCACATTTTTAAAATTTTTTTATTTTATTTTTAATATAGCTACTTTTTATTTTTCTCGTAGCAAATTTTATTTTCCGTATATTTATTTTCTCTTTCATCATACTTGTTATTTTATTTTTATCATATTCATTTACTTTATCTCTAACGCACATAACCATTCTTACACTAATCATTTTATTTACCTTAAACATAGATGGTTATTTTATGCATAATAATTCTCCTTTTAATTTTATTATAATCATTTTCATTCTACTCCCTCTTCTATCTTTTTTTTTTTTTTGAAACACTCCCTCCTCTATCTTTTATATATATATATCTAGAGGTTCAACTATTTTTTTTTTTTTAAACCCGTAAACTGTCTACTTCTATCATTTATAAGATCGAATTTCATTGTCACAAATTGTTGAACTAGGAAACAAATACCATTTAATGATGTTGGTAAAAATTAGACTAACTATAGCTCATATCTATAATATGAGCCACATTAAATTTAGTTTGATTTTTCTTTTATTTTAATCATAGATAGTTTTGAACCTTGTAGATACGAACAAACTTAATGAGTACGACAAATTTGGAATTGACAACATAATATATTTTACACTGAATACATTATACAAAGAATTAAATAATCACCCCATATGAATTATAATATGAGTTAACCTATAACCAATCTACAATTATATTCATGCCTTTTTTCATCAAACAATTTTTTTAATCATCATACAACTTTTTGTCAATTAAATAAAATTTAGGTACCACCCAAACAAGTAGTAGGAATAAAAGCTGATGCACCCATTTGGGAAAAATAGCTACATAATATTCCAATATACTAATATTAATTAATTAATTAATCTGTGGGTGGTTGTTGGGTGTTTTCAAAACACGTAGCACACATGATTATCTTACAACTATTATTTTTATATGAATATCCAACCCTTTCAACTATCTTTTCATTTTTTTATTTATCTTTTTATTTTTTTAACTAACTTTTAATTTTAGATCATTAATTACAAATATTATATTTTAGCAACGACTAAATAATAAAAAATTAGAGTTTAATCTTTATGATTTTTAAAGTGACCATTTATAATGTTTAAATAGTATTTGTCTATAATAATGTAAGAAAAATTATGTACAATTAACTCTAAATTATGTACAATTAACTCTATTTATACAGGTGCCAATAAATTAGTATTTCGTAAACAACATAAGTTGAATTCAACTAACATGATATATACTTGATAACTTAAAAGTTATTGATTTGATCTTCTTTTTTTTATAATTTTATTGATTTGATCTTTCTATCCTAAATATGATTGAATTAAAAAACAAACAAAAAATAAATGGTATTCATTATTTTTGGAGAATGTGAATTAACTTATGGTTAGACAACAAAAATACTTAAAACTTTAAATACAATACTTTAAAAGAAAAAATTACTATATTTTATTCAACCAACTATTTAATCAACAATATCAACATGAAATATAAAAGATTACTTCAATTTCACATATATAATCAATTGTTATGTACTTAATTTGTCGTTGATTACTAACCATAGGAACTAAGTTTTAAGTTTTATCTAATTCCCATTGATATTAATTTTTACCAATCATAATTTTTAGAATAGAGTAATTTAAAATATATCTAAGCATGACCTTTTTATGTCTACACATTTAATTTAATTTTGATCACATTTAATCGTTCTTTAACCCAAAATATAGAAAAATAAATTAAAAAAGAAAAAGAAAAAGAATCAAGTATAAAAAGATAAGTCACGACAACCCATATATTTTATTTTTTTTAAAGAAAAAGTGACCGAAACAAAATTAGTAATTTCACTTTTTCAAATAAATAATTGTAATTTAACAAAAAAAAATATTTATTTAAAAAAATGCGAAAGGAACAGAGTGTCACGCGCTTTTCTCCATAGCCGTTCGGTTTTCTGCTTTTAACGAGTTGAACGGGAAACTCTGCCTAGATATTTCAAGCGCAACGGCACGCGCCTGCCACTCTCTCTGATCTCCGTTGAATTCAAGCGTTTTGTGTGCAACGTTGACGATTTTCCACCGTCGGATTCCTTACTACTAACACATGATTCCTATTGGTCCACGTCAACGAATTTCTTGTTTTATTTAGATTATTTGATTTTGTGGAGTTTAATAACTATCCGTTCTTTTATTTATTTTTTAAATGAATAATTATCCGTTCTCATTAAATATTACTCATTAGTTTGTTTTTTTCAAGTCAATGGTTGTCAATTGCGATAATCCCGAAGCTTAATAATTTTATTTCCCCATCATTACTAAAAATATTTTTTTTGTCAATTTAATAATTCCTTTTATTCAACGGTTTGAAAAACGAACAATATCCTTTAGCATGAATATTCTCGCTAGTTATTATTAAAATTAGAAACAATCACAATTTATAAATATACATTTTTTTTTCGGTAACATTACTTCACCCCACACTAGTATGTATGATAGCCTAATGAATTGGTGGTGTTGTTTATCTTAATTAATTGTAATGCAATTTAATTATATAATTACAGATTGAGAGAGTACAGTAATACCTTTTATATATTACTTTTATATATGATTTATAATCTCCCTCCGTAATTAAAACAAAAAAAATGTAATATGTAAGTCCTTTTGTTAATCATTTTGTTTTTTTTTTCTAGCTTACCATCACTTTTTTAATATATGGTTTTCAATAAGTTGATATCTACCTTTTATTTATGTTTTCAAAAATCAAACCAAAATTAAATTTAAAAAATAATTTTCAAATACTTGTTTTGATTTGTAAAATTTGGTTGGGATTTACAAACTTGCTCAAGGGAATATGAAATCATATAGAGAAAATTTAAATACAAACTTTAATTTAAAAAACTAAATAGTCATCAATAAAGATTTTAAATTTTTATACCTCAATTAAGTGTGGTTATAATAATTTACTATCGTAAGTCGTTGGTTATTATTAGAGAGAATATGAAGTTTCACCTCAAAACTAATTCACATGAGAAGAATAACCTATATCCCTTATAAATGTGTTATAGAATCTTTATATTTTCAATGTGGGACAATTGACACGTGGTGAATATCTTCAAACAGTTACAATAATTGGCAAGATAGCCTATTAACTCTAACTATCCCAACTACAATAATCGATGTTATGGTGATCTCCAAGTTATAATAACATAAACGCTAAATACAGATTATCGCAATCTTATAACATGCACTCAATAATTTTGATTTTCTATTATAATAATTTATGTTATAATAATCACAATTTATAATAACTGAATGATCACTCTAAATACACCTTAATTGTAAAAAAATGGTGGTTGTAAGAAAGAAACCACCCGTAAATTTTCAACCGATGGGGAAAATGGTGTAAAATGAAATTAAACAAAAAAGAGAAGTTATATCTTTTATTTTCTCTTTTCCTATTTATCAAAAGTTTAATAGTGGTATATAAGAAGATACTTATAAGTCGCTAGTAAAATTTTTACGAAGAGAATAATGATGGAGAATTTATTTTAATTGTTTTATTTTTTATTTTTTTTTAACTTTAACACTTTATCTTCCCTAATTGTCAAAATTTGAATGGCGATGATTTAGAAAATACACCTAAAAGTTATTGTGTGAGAAAATACCCTCATGCAAGTGTAGTGCCAAGTTCTTCCTACCCCACTTAGTAATTAGATTCTTGATTGACTACTCACTTAGAGAGTTATTATTTCTATAACATTATAATTGATATTTCTCCTCTGAACTATATTGAACAGGCCCCAACTTTAATCCAAATTTACAATCAAAATGTTTAAATCCAACTCTAACTTATTTTATCTACTTCTTGGTAAAAAGAATGGGCTAATGGTAACGGTACTCATTACCAACTCATTCGTAAGTAGTTACAACGAGAACTCCTCTACCAACTCGAAGATAAATCTTCGACCTTTTACAATAAAGATGTCTCGAGTTGTTTTGTTTGTTAAGTTTGATATTTAATAAGGTTCATCAATGAACCATCCTATCGAGTTGGCTTAATTGTCAAGAGTGCTTTTGAGAGCCAAGATGTGATGAATTTATTTCATGATGGTCACCTACTTGTGAATCAATTCCCTACGAATTTTCTTTGATATCCAAATATTATAGAGTCGGACGATATATTCTATGACATTAGTTGACGTGCACGAAAGTTGTTCCAAACAGTCACATATACAAAAAAAAATGTTCAACAATGAGTTTAACTCTTTGTTCATAAATCGAAATCCTAAAATAATTTAATATAGAACTAACTAATAAAGTTTTCAGTAAAGCAATTCGTGATCTCATATTAGAAACAGAGAGAGAAGATAAACAAATATTCAATTCAACAACAAAAAAGTAAAATTAAGATTCCATATCCAAATTTGGTGAACCAAAAAAGGGGATTAGAAGATCTCACTGAATGATTTTGAGATGTAACCTATTATTATAAGTTATGAGTAATCATAACAACAATCAAGAAAATAAAGAAAAAATGATAAGACAAAACATAGCGATCTTCGTAATTCGTGGAGTTTGGGTTAGATACGCTCCAAACTGTAGGATCAAAAGGTAACACTAGAGGGGTGAATAGGGTTTGCCAACTTTTTCGTTCTCTAAAAATAATATTTATGATCTAAACTTTGTTAATCTAAAATCACCCTTCAAGCAATTTAATAATAGGTAATAATTGAAATCATGAAAAGTAAAAGTTAAAAGAGAGAAAGACACCGAAGTTTATAGTGGTTCATAAATCCTACTCCACTTCCCAACGCTCCTTTTCTGGGTATTTTACTAGATGATTCTCTTGCGAGCGAGAACCAAACCTACACGACTCTCTTTTCTTAGGCTAAAGAGAAACTTCAATCATTTTACCAAATTCAGGATTAAACCACTCCAACCCTTATTTTTATTGGCTAAAGAGAAATTAAAATTCTTTTATTGGTTTAGAATTAAACTAATTAAATTTTTTCACAATCCAAGTTCTACCCACACCTTAATGTAAATCTCAAATAAAAAAGAAATCTTACAATATGCCCTTGTAGGCCAAAAAAAAAAAAAAAAAACACAAGTTAAACGTTGATAGTTTCTTCCTAAAATTGGCAGTTCAAGAATGTGTGAATAAGTCAAACTTTTTGGAGCTGTTCAAAATATGATAATTGTTGTATCATTTTAGTGATGAAGGCTATGTATTTAATGGAGAGAAGATGAAAGGTGGACCATTAGATATAGGGCAAAATGATCGACTGACGAGATTTGATGAAGATGTGATGAATGATAGTCATTGGATTTAGGAAAAAAGTGGTATATGGCTGGAATTAAATGAAGAAAAGATGAAATGAGTATAGGTTTGAAAGGAAATAATAAGAAAATAAATATTTTGGGTTTCTTCTTCAAAACTCCAAAACTATTAATAAATAAAAAATCGATTTTGTTATTATTAAAACATTAATTAATTAATTAATTTGTGATAAGGGCAAAAAAGGCAATACAAACAAATGAGAGAATCCATGTTATTAAAGAGATAACAAAAAATACAAATATTTGATTAAACATAACTACAAATTTAAGGTAAGTTTAGAGAGGGAGGATGGAATGGAAAGACTTTTTAAATTCCATCATTGGGAAAAATTAAAACCGCAGGGAAGGGAAGACTTGGCGCGTGGGCACCACGCGTTGGGTTATCCTCACACCTGTCACTGTTTATTTTATTTTATTTTATTTTTTTAATTTCCTTTTGAATTAGTATGGTTACCTCAATTTTTTACTTATTGACCTCTAGCAGTTTTTTTTTTTTTTTTTAATTTTTTACTTTTAAATATTTCATTTAATATTTTTCTTTTGTTTCTTATATTTTTTTATTTATTTAATGATTTTCCTTATATATGTTTTAGTTTATTTTTTATTTGAGTTTTATATTTATATAATTTTAGTTTCCAATTATTTTTTGTTGTAAAATATTTTAGTTTTCAATTGAGTATTTTCTTTTTAAGCTTTTTAATTGTTTTGTATTATAATTTTATTACTGTATTTATTTAAAAGTAACTTATCAAAATTAATCATTTTTCTTTTTAAATATTATTTAAAGTTAAATTGGTTGATCATTTTAACTTATTTGATTATATTCATTTATAGTATATTATTGTGTATCGTTTTCTTTTCAAATGCAATCTTAACCATGTTTTTTTTTTTGTAAATATATGATATCCATTTACAAAAAAAATAATGAAGTTGATATTAATGATTTTTCTTTATGAACAAATCAATGCATTGATTTAACTTATGTAATTATATTTATTTATTGTATTATTTATGTGTCATTTAAAAAAAAATATATAATATTTACCATTTATTTCTTTGATATATCATATTATTTAACCAATATTTTTCAATTATGACTATTATATTAAAAAAAATACTAAATATCTATTTTTGTTAAAAAAAATAATCATCTCGTTTTCAAAAGAAAACTAAAAAAAATTATCTATTTCTTTCTCATCCCACCAAACATAAATTTATTATCTCTTCTCTTTCCTTTCTTTCCTACCAACATTAACTTAGTCATACTTCTCTTTCTATTTCATCTCATTCCATCCCACCCTAGCCAAACATGTCCTAAGAGAATTATATAGCCTATTTCAAAAAAAAAATAATAATAATAAATAAATAAATAATTATATAGTATACTCTCAGAAAACTTTAAACTCCTAAGATTGCTAGATTTCCCCCCAATTAATCATAGTACAACCATAGTTAATTAAGTCATTTCAAAACTATCAAATAAAAAACGAATATAACTTGGCTAATATATTCAATTTATTAACGATTTCAATTTGCTCATATAAGAAAAACCAGAAAAAAAAGGATAAATTCCAAAATTTTCTCTAAAAACACTGTCCTACAAGAACTTCATATCATCTTCTCTCTCTTATTCAATCTTTCTATTCCAAAAAAAAAAAAAACATACGTACAGAACAACTGTTAAAATCTTCTCTTCTCTTTCTTCCCCTTTATTTCCACTGTTTTTTTTTTTTTTTTTCCCTTTTAATTTCTCGAATTTGATCGATTTCCATGGCCATGGCCGCTTCATAATCCCAACCCATTTCTCCAAACCTTAATTCTCTCTTCCCTTTCCATGGCGTATCACAATCACCTCTCTCAGGACCTTCCTCTCCACTTTTCCGACCATCAACAGCAGAATCAGCCTTCCATTTTGCCGGACCAGCTCGCCGGTGGCCACTCCTCGCCGGCGGACCCCAAATCCCACCACCACCACCACCATCCGCTGCAGACGGCGGCGCCGAATTGGCTCAACAGCGCACTGCTTCGCAACCAAAACCCCCATTCTCACTACTCTACCGACACTGCCGCACCGGCGCCGAACAACGTCAATACTGATTTCCTCAACCTTCACACCACGGCGGCGGATTCCGCCGCCGTCTCTCACTCCTCCGACCAATGGCTCTCCCGTCCGATTCTTCACCGTAACCACAGCGATGTAATCGACGGTGTCACCGCCGCTGCCGGAGACGCTATGATCGGTGCCGTCTCTCACGATTCCGGCGATTTAAAGAACGATGCTATTAGCGGCGACGGATTGAATAAGAGCGAAGGTATGGTTATGGAACCTGGCAGCGGAGGCAGCGGCGGCGGTGGGGAGGGGGTTTTGAATTGGCAACATGCTCGTTCTAAAGCGGAGATTCTCACTCATCCGCTTTATGAACAGCTTCTTTCCGCTCATGTCGCTTGTCTTCGCATCGCCACACCCGTCGATCAATTGCCGAGGATCGACGCGCAGCTTGCTCAGTCTCAGAATGTCGTCGCTAAGTACTCGGCCTTGTGCCATACCACTCCGCCCATGGCCGGCGACGACAAAGAGCTCGATCAGTTCATGGTATATTCAAACTCGCAATCTCATAGTTACTGGATTATAAACTTGCTTATTTTGGTGCAAATCTTCTTGAATTGGAATTTCTTTCATTGCAATTGCTGTTTACGTACATGAATGCTTGCCTTATCTCCTATCATTCATTGGGGTTTTACCAGAAATTGCTCTAACTTTCTGGTTTTCTTCAATTAATTGGGAAATTGGATTTGTTTCTAGGTAATTTGAGAAGGAAAAATGGTAATGGATAATGGGTAATGGGTAATTTCTTTGGTTGTTTATGAATTTTCACTTGTTTGTATAGACATATTATGTATTTGCTTGCAACTTGGAGTACTGCCATAATTAGTAAGACAGATGTGGAAATAAATAACTAAAATCTCTCATTTAATTGTGCTAGCAGGCTTTTTACGAAGTATGGACAAATTTTTAAGTCAGTAAACAGAAATTATATCTTTATGTCGGTTTTCTGTCACTTGGTCAAATTTTTTTCAGTCGTACTCTACTCTCTGCTGCTTAGGTCGAGAAAGTTAATGTTGTTGCAGTGTAGCTGAGAAAAAGGCTGCCCTGTCTGGATTATGGATTCTCGTGGAATAAAACAGCCGGCATAGATTTTTCTATCAACCTCTGTTCATCTTATTGCTGATATTGTTTTATTAATATTTATTTTGATACATAAATGAGTGACTGAGGATCAGGACTGAGAATTGGAACAGAGGGTACTGTAGATTTCATGCTTGCTTAAATGTCTGTCATTGAAAAAAAAATGAAAATTTATCTTCTACATTTGTGATAGTTTGTTTCTTTAGCTTTTGACCATATTCAAACCATATGAGTCGTTTTTTGATGGCCAACGAGAGCATAATTAGAGTGATATGATGTATAACTTCCTAATCAAGACATTATTGGTTCAAATTCCCCCGTCCTTGAATCAAGGAAAAAAAAAAAAAGATTGATGGCTAATGAGAGCATAGTTACAGTGATATGATGTATAGGTTGATATTTCAAATGTTGTTAAATAAGGAAAAAAAAAAAAAAAGAGAAAAGAGAGTCATCCTTTGATTTGACTTTATTGTTGAGTTTGGTCTGACTTTTAGAATGATGAATTTTCATCTTATACTTGGTTACATGATAAATATAAATTTGAAAATTCAGAAAGCATTTTGACACTCTGTCTTTAGAGAAAAGCTTTTAATTCTTGTTTTTCTCAAGAGTGCTAATGGAAAAAAGTTTTTAATGCACTTTCCAAAGACATCAAATATACTCTAAATTACTCTGGTCATAGCAATCAGAATATGCTGCTGGAATCTGATCAGTTCTTTTTTCCTCTGTAATTCTCTGCTGCAAAGTTTGCTGATGACCCAGCAGGCTTCCTTTTAGTTTCTTTATATCCCAATTGGAACTTGTTCTTTATTTATTTTCAACACTCTAGTTTTTCTTTCGACGATGGCCCGATTGCTAATCTTAATCTTTTCTATGCTCGTGTTGCAGACGCATTATGTTCTTCTGCTTTGTTCATTCAAAGAACAACTCCAACAACATGTTCGAGTCCATGCCATGGAAGCGGTAATGGCTTGCTGGGACATTGAGCAGTCCCTACAAAGCTTAACAGGTATTGGTTTTATATTCCTCTTTTGGTTAATTATGTTCTGTTATTACTAATTATACGACTGTAATCCTTGTCCCAAGAAAACACCCTTTTGATGGAACTTTAGCTTTACCCAATTGTGACCAAAATACCACAATTCTTTCAATGCACCATCCGATCCTTTTAACTACTAGTGATTATTATTTTTGTTCTCAGGCCTTTTAGCAAATGATCATATTAACAACTAAGCTGTATTGTTTTGTTATATCAGGAGTTTCACCTGGTGAAGGTACGGGAGCAACAATGTCAGACGACGACGACGACCAGGTTGACAATGATGCAAATTTGTTTGATGGGAGTTTAGAGGGTCCAGACAACATGGGATTTGGCCCTCTTATTCCTACAGAAAGCGAGAGGTCCTTAATGGAAAGGGTCAGGCAAGAACTGAAGCATGAACTAAAAACGGTAATGGGATGCAATGTTTTGCATTGATGTTTTGTTTTATTAACATGTTCTGTTACTGAAACTATTTCATTTTAATTTATTTTTAAATTTTTTATGACAGGGTTATAAGGAGAAAATTGTGGATATAAGAGAGGAAATTCTGAGAAAGAGAAGAGCTGGAAAACTCCCTGGTGATACCACCTCTGTCCTCAAACAATGGTGGCAATCACATTCAAAATGGCCTTATCCTACTGTAAGCTGGGTTTTTTTTTTATAACTTATTAACATTGCTACATTGAACAACTGGTAAAAAGAAAAAAGAAAGAAAAACAGAAGCGATATATGAACGTAAATTCTGTTTTAAATTGGGATAAATCATTTGCATTCCACAATATATTATTGTTTTTTTAGTTCAAGAGATTTGAACTTCTAACCTTTTGAATATCGAATTGTGTTAATTTCGGCAAATACATAATTATTTTGAAAGCATAAATCCTTCAATTTATAAATAAATTTACTGGAGTGAGTTTTCCCATTAACTAATGGAAAATACTACAGTCAATAAGAACATCCTTCAACTAATATGAAATATGAACTTATGACAAAGAAGTCATTTCAAATGTTGTTGAATTAAAAAAAAAAAAAAAAATCTAGATAGATAATCTTATCTAGGTACTATTCATTCTCTGATTATTTTTCCCTTGTGCCACATTATCTTTTCATTAGCACTAATAAAACGTTTATTAGGGAGGAAAATGTAAGCATTATACATCTTAAATGCAATAATTTATGATTATGAAAAGAATCATGGGGTGTTTGTTTGTTGAATTTATGAGAGATTTAAAATGAGTATTTAGTAACTACTTCTAAAAAAAATTATATCCAAACGAGTTATTATAACTATTTAAAATAACTCTTCATTTTTAACCACTCATTTTAATCATTCATTTCTAACTACTCAAAATTACTCATTTTTAATCATCATTTCCAATCTTTCATTTTCAACTCCTCATTTTAAATTCACATCCAAACAAATTATTGAATCTAGCTCCTATACAAAAGAACCACATCCAAAAATGTTTTTTACTCCAACTCTTCCATAAAAATCTATATCCAAACAAGCTATTACAAAAATCTCAATTTCTAACTATTTAAAATAACTCCTCAAAATAAGTCTTCAAACTAACTTGTCATCCAAAACCTCATCCAAACACCTGGTAATTTGAGCACAAAGATGGTTTGGCTTTTGCAATATATTCCTCTCTATTCATGAAGACTTGCTTTTATAAAAAAAAAAAAAAAAACTTCAGATCTGATCAAACTTTTAATCTGTTTTGGATAATCCATAATTAATTTATTTTCTGACTTTCTCAGGAGGAAGACAAGACAAGGTTAGTGCAAGAAACTGGTCTGCAACTAAAACAGATAAACAATTGGTTCATTAACCAGAGGAAGCGAAACTGGCACAGCAATCCCTCAAGTTCTACAAACTTGAAAAGCAAACGCAAAAGGTACAATATATTGCCTGTTTCTGTGCTGATATTCTTTTGGCTAAATTATAACAAAAATATCCCTCAACTTTTATCAAATGAAAAATAATCCTAATCTTTCAATAAACATTTCAAAACTTGGGAAAAATTCATAAAATTTTGTTAGATGAAAAGTTGACGTGTCTAATTGTCGTTCTTTCTTGCTTCATATTTCAGACAAGCATTATAGTCACTGTCGTCGTTTGAGAGATAACGTTATTCTGATTTTTCATCCTTCATTAAGTCTTCATTTTAAGGATATTTTTTAAATGTTTATAGTTTGGGCAATGATTATATTGCGACTTTTAAAAGGATAAGGATATTTTTTAAAATAAATTTAAAAATAAAAAATAAAAAAGATTTTTGTAATTTAGCCTTTTCTTTAATACTTATACGGAACTTGCACCAACCTTAATTTGAAAGAAGTAATGCAGGTGAAAACAAATGACTTGGTTCAACAGCCAACAAAATCCTGTTCAACATTTCTATGCAGCATATAAACCCCATACTAATTAATCTACAAGCAATTGGAGGCGTGTTCATTTTTAGCTTGCAAAACGAACGTAGTTATCGCTTTGACCGAAGAAGTTAGGAATGGAAAACGGGACGAGGATGGAGACGGAGAAATATATGCTGTGTGGCGGGCAAGCGTAAAGATTGAAAACGTTACTATTAATTGGAAAAATATGAAGAAAACCAAGGGTTTTGTATGATATGATTTAGAAGTTGATATTTAGGAGTACATTAGTGGAAATGAATTGGATACTCCACATGGATTTGGAGTTATGATTTTTGTTTACTTTCCTTTCATGTATTATGTGAATAAGAAAGGTGAGGGGTTATATGGATTTACAATTTTAATACTCTGAGCATTGTTCCTTACTGTATAATACATGTGATTATTGCTCAATTTTTGTGATTAGAGTTATATATTTATATTGCTAAGGTGAAATCTTCTTTTAATTTCTTGAGCTTGTGGATGCTGATGTAGAATTAGATAATAATTTGTGAAAAATATGTATCCAAAAATTGCTTTTTAACATGTCTAAAATTGTGAATTTTTCACATCAAGCTCCTCTATTCTATTACATATAATGGAGAATTGACATGAATACCTCATTTTAAGTTTACTTAATCATATTTGTTGTGTTGTTCTACTAATTATGTTGGGCATCATAGAACTCAACTATATGAGGAATCCTAACAAAACCCATAACTATAAAGTTCATGAAAAGATGGGGAGTAGATAGGCAAAGTTGAGGAAAATAAACAATAAATATTAAATCAAACTGACCATAATCTAAAATTAAGACTAGTACTAGGTAAGTTGAGTTATATAATATATGTAAATAATATAGTATAGTAATAGTCTAGATGTATTCCATAGTGACTTACCTACACCTAGAAATTAATTTCTTATGAGCTTTGACATTCACATATTATAAAAACAAGTGATATACATGTCCTGTAAGAATAGATAAGATACGTGTTTAACTCACATAAACATTCAAGATACTCAAACAACGAGTAAATGGTGTCCTCAGTGAACGTTTAGCAACGAAGAAGACATATGTTGAAGAGCAAAGAGGAGGGGGGTCGTGTGCATGATCTAACGAGAGTGGCACGTCTTAGGATCATTGATGTTCGATGGAGACAATGATCATTGTCCCAATAGGTCAATAGGTTCGTTAGACGTTCGTCAAACAAACTCGGTTAGATCATAGATGAACTTC
The DNA here is from genome assembly GCA_037833695.1 of Sechiopsis laciniata. Lineage (NCBI taxonomy): Eukaryota > Viridiplantae > Streptophyta > Magnoliopsida > Cucurbitales > Cucurbitaceae > Sechiopsis > Sechiopsis laciniata. Next base: position 847,004 of record JBBMKA010000022.1, on the reverse strand, counting down.
TATGATTACTGTCCCCCATCAAACGAGCTTCTATCAAAGCAAACTAGATATTGCGTGGCTTGGGGAATCGAATCCCCCTATAAGTTGATGGATGAGTCCTCTCTCTTATAAAATCATTGTACCAATTTACAAAATATATGAACTAAAATTAGGCATTTGAAATTGAGAAATTAAATTAAATATAAGGACAAAAATGGTATTTTAATGTAATTATTATTAGAAAACTTTAGATATTTGTACATTTAGCTAAAGAACACTCAACACCACATGAAACTACAGTGTACAGTTACAATCAATACAGAGAGAGAGAGAGACACCGGAGATTCCCGAATCCCAATCCCATCGTTTCAAAATCGCACGAGATTTACAGGCAGCGGAGCACGGCGGCGATATTACAAATCTCCTCATTTAGACGGCAGAGACGCCGGCAATCTCGAAGCAAAATCCCTAATTGGAAACTCATAATCATCATCGCGAATTCGATCGTCCTCAAAATTAAGCGCATAGCTGGAAGGATCGTATCGAAAATCGGCGGAGTGATGGTAGCGGCGGCGACTCCGGCCGATCTTAGCGACGAGATTCCGGCACTCTGCAGCCATGGACTTGAGAGGCGATTTAGGAGTTCTTGGAGAAGAATCATCGGCTTCGCTTTCGAAAAAATCGCTGTGATTGAAATGGAAACAACGGATTGAGGATTTGAGCTTGTGAGTGAATGAAAATGGTTCGTTCAACATCGTGGAGATGAAAATTGTTGAGATCCGCAATTTTTTTTAGGGTTTTTGATATTTTTGAATGATAAGTGATGGAAGTGGGAGAAATGGAAGGAATATATATATAGAGAATGAAAAAAAGAGTGAAGAGGAGATATTTGCGGCAGTTTTTGAGTGGCAAAAGCGAGTTTAATGAAGGAAGGAGCGGGAAGGAAGGAGCGGGGAAAGCGCGTGGGACTTGCGTGTCAATATATGGTTACAATTTAGTCCTCCAATTTTCAAAGTTCTTAATTCCTAAGACTTTTTTGAGTACATATGGAGTATGAGAGATAAATGTCGATTCTCGAAATCGAACATGTGAAATTAGTATTGAATTGATTTACATTCAAACAATTAAACCATTGCGCCTAATCCATTCGGTAATTCCAAGACTATTAATGTCCTGCATTTATTTTTTTTTTTTTTTTGAACTACTACATTTATTTGTTTAAATCATTTATAGAAAATTAATTTAAATTATAAATTTAAAATACATCACTATTACTCCTCCAAATCATTTATCTTCTCTAAACTACATCACTATTACTCCTCCAAAGATGTGTTTGAATTGGAGGAATAATGGTGATGTAAATTAGAGAAGATAAAATTTTGTTTTTTTTTTTTTAAGAATCAAAATAAAACTATGTTTAGTTGGAAGAGTTTGTTGTGAATGGTTTCCACATAAAATCAAGATTAGGAGGTGTTTGAATGAGGTTTAAGATGAAAAGTGATTTTTGAGTAGTTAGAAAAAAGATTTACAACTAAAATTCGTTTGTATGTAATTTTTACTAGAAAAGTTGGAGACAATATTTTGTTTGCATATGCATTTGAAATGAACAGTTAAAAAAATGATTAAAAATGAATAGTTAAAAATAAGTTATTTTAAGTAGTTAAAAATTAATGATTAAAAATGAGTGATTAGTAATGAGGAGTTATATTGAGTAACTAGAAATGAGGAGTTATTTTTAATAGTAAAAATGAGAAGTTGTTTTGAGTGGTTATAAAAACTCGTTTGGATGTCATTTTTTGAAGAATAATTAGTAAATACTCATTTTAAATCCTCTTTTAATTCAACAAACAAACACCCCTTAATAGATTATGAGTAGTTGTGATAGTACACACTCATTGATGAATGGAAAATTTATAAGTGCATCAAGTAAAAATGATATTGTGTATGTAGAGTAGGGTCAACCTCCTTCCACTCTTACAAACTCATCTATGATCTATCTAAATATCCCCACGAAGCTATCATGAATTAGTCTAATAATATTGTCAATTTTGAAGTTTTTAAATCATAAAATCATAGCGTCTTACAATTTCGAGATTATCTAACCTATATTTATTTGATAAAGATACACTTAAAAATTTAATTTCTAAATTGATAAATGTTATAGATTATATTTATAATCTCTAAATATTTTATAATTTACAAGACACTCCTATGACAAGAAGTCAACTAAAAAAAATACATTATTTTCTTAATTTTGGATTGTGATCATATGTATCTAATAGTCTAATATGCTTTTTCATTATGTACATATTAGATAACCATTCATATATATAGAGAAAACGGCTGAATTAGCATGAATTAGAGATAATTGAGATTCTATCTCAAAAAGTAATTGATAATGAGAGGAATACGTAACTCACCTATCATATAATGTTAGAAGGTCTTTTCACTTTTTTAATGTGAGATCCTCGATATATCTCTCAAAATGGTGTCACTTCAAACTAAAAACTACTTGATAACGAGAGGAATAATCCACCTATCTAATAAATGTTAGATGATCTTATCACTTTTACAATGTAGAATCATCAACAATATGAAAGCGAGCAACATGTGATTAAAAGTTTTCTTTAGTACAACATCATTTGAGGGGTCGAGAGACATTCAAACCTGCAACCGTAAGTTGGGAATAATACATGTCGATTATTGTTGGGCTTACTCCACTATTGGTATGTTGATTAAAAATTGGTTCCTATACATTTTCATTACCATGTTTATTTATATTATATTCTTTGGAAAATTAGATTGTGAATCTATATAGTTTGCCAACAAAGAATCCTAATTGGTAGGAGCTCATGGCAAGTTGATTGAACAAAATGTAAGTTTATTTGACATGACACAACATGCAAGTGGTATAGAGTATGCAAGTGAACAATTAGACAAAATAATGTAACATGTCTCATATATCATATCTCTTTTATAGATGTTCCAACTCTATTTTGTATATGTTTCATACAGCATGTCAAAACATCTAACATTTATACAACAATCATGTTACAACATAAGTTAGAAAAATGATCTAATTTCTTGCAAATTTTCGCCCATAGTTAAGCTTTTTTACATTTGTTTACAATCTAACTCATTTTTTTTTGTTTAATCATGTTGAATTACCAATGAATTCAAAGTTAAGACGATGAATTAGAGTAAATTAAATATGTTAACAAACATTCAAGTTCACTTGTAAACATGAAAATTTGATAAAATCTATCAAGTGAAAATAAATATTAATTGAAGATTAAATGATTTAACAAGAGTTTGAACAATAACCTCGCTATGCACCATGTCAAATCATCAACTAACGAAAAAAACTTAAGTTGATGTAGTTTAGTATCGTCAATCAACATATAATTATTGATTGATTAATAAATAGTAAAAATGACCCCAAGATTACAATTCAAAATAGAATAAATTATTATTTTAGTCAATATGGTTTATTGAATCTTATAATTTAGTGTGGTTCTAAAGTTATAACTTTCTTTATAGTTTAAAGAAAGTTAGATTTAATCATCTATATAATCTTAAAACTAGAATTTAGTCTCATAATTTGAAAAATCAAAATAATAGTCCATATCGTTCATATAATCACCAAGGACTTAAGTACGTGCAAGTACTTATGCGTAAAAGATGCAATATTTTTGTCCAATTATTCACATAACTCAAATAATCATTATTGACAAATGAATAACTAACTTGTTCAATATCAATATTACGAAAGACAATAATTGTTTTTTTAATTTATCAAATTATATAGGCTAAATTTTAGCTTTTTAAAATTATAAGAACTATGTTTTAATTTTCTCTAAATAGTAGAAATTAAATTCTAAATTTTAAATTTCTTCCCACAACAAAAGACTAATTTATAATTTATTCTTAAAAAATTAATCAACACAACCATCAAAATTCAAACTACTACTATTATTTTGGGAAAAATATGTTTTTTAGTCTTTAAATTTGAGGTTCAATTTCAATTTGATCTCTATATTTAAAAATGAAATAATTTTACTCTAATATTTCAACAATTCTCACTTTTAATCAATGATCAAACTCATTAGTTACATAAAGTAATCATGATTA
>JBBMKA010000022.1:814369-841141 GCA_037833695.1 Sechiopsis laciniata | reverse complement strand
TATATATATATTTTAATTAAAAAATGTGGTTGGAGGAGGAATATATATATATATATATTGACATTGGGAGGAAAATAATTTTAGATAAGTTTTAAATTATACTTATCCCAATTCTAATATGCCAAGTTGACGTATTTTAAGTGGCTAGAGAAAGTTCCTTCCATCGTTATTGGCTATACATAAGATATATACATTTTAAAAAAGATATATATTAGGACTAATTTTTCCAAAAGAAAAGACATTAGAAAAAGTTGTGTATTCTTTTCTCACCCGAAGACTTTGAAATTATATTACATTAAATATTTCGGTAAACTTATTCTCAGCTCTTGCAGACAATTCAACGTCCATGCAAGTAATATATACATAAGGTTAAGTTTCAGGCAAATAATTATTATAGATTATACACCTTAATTAATTGAAATGAAACACTTAAAAGATATAAAATCATATATAAGTAATTATTGTTGATTAAATTTATTATTATTACTATTATTTAGTTTAAATTAGGAACCACAAACCCTAACCTAGAGGATTACAACCAATCAAACCTATTCTACATAATAATACCACTATTACTCTCAAATAAAATGACAGACCATTCTAATTTTAAAGATCAACCAATTATCGTTAAATTGAAATAGTTTACAACTAATCAACCAAAACAACACATCGCAAATTCTTTTGGACTTTATCTTTTTTAATTATTTGTTTTAAATTTTTAAAATTTAAGTTTCTGTTTGTGAATATCTAATAGTTTTAGTTTTGTATTTAGTAAATTAATGAAATTAAAAAAATTAAAACCCTAAATCTCTAATTTAAAATTTGAGAAACAAAATGAAAAATAAACCTAGAATTTGAACAATTAGTTTATAATTTTAAATCATAACTAAATTTGTATCTAAATTAAAAATAAAAAATAATAACAACAAGAGTGAGTCGAGGTAGACCGCCATTAAAACCAAACAACAGTCTTATTTCTTTTCTTTTCTTTTTAAATTTTTATTTAGGGGGGCCTAGTTAGTGGACCCCACCTAATTGTTCTCGGAGTGGGGACCACTTCACGGTTCTTTCTGCATTTTCAGCCGGCGGATGTCAGGTAATCAAGGAATTCCCCATTCCCTGGTCCCCAGTTTCCTTCCTCCACGTGTCCGCTTCTCATTCGCATAGCTCAGCGTGCTTACCTTGGCGGTCCCCACATGTGGTCCAAACGACCACAGCTCCACGCGTGGCAGCCGGTCGTTGTCCCGCGAGTGGCGGAGAGAGAACCGACGTAATCAGTGGTCCCCTACGCCTTTTTCTTTTTAGTTTTTCCTCCTTTACCACCGGCTAAGCCGGTCACTTTATCTCACTGCTCCAACCGGTGAAAGGTGGTACGGTAAAGTATAAATTAGGTCGTGATATTATTTTAACTTTTTTATAATTTTATTATTTTATTTGAAAATGTTATTTTAGCCTCTACATTTTGACATGTCTTGCACCCCCACCGTTCTTTCCTTTATAAATTTTGAAAATTATTAAGTTTATTAAATTGATATCAATTAATATATCATTTATAACAATTTTTTGTTTTATTTTAAAGTACATGAACTCATAATGCAGCCAAACTCAAAATATATTGAATTATAAATTTGGTTCATATAATTTGAAGTAAGTTAAAATTTAACTTCTATGATTTAGAAAAGTTATAATTTTGTCTCTATGATTTTAAAAATTAATTTATTCTTTCTGATCTGATAAAACTTTAAAAACCAATCTTTACAAATAATTGAGAAATTTAATAAGTGAACTTTAGCTATTTGTGTGACAATAACTATGTCATGAGTTATTTGGTTGAGTAGATTAAAAAAAGAATCATATTTTATATATGATTACTTACTTATACGTACTCAATTGTCAATGACCATATATTATCTTTTAGGTTCTATAAAATTACATTTTAATCTTTTAAAGTTATAGGACCAAATTCCATTTTTTTTAAATCTTATGCTTAAATTCTAACTTTATGAAGAAAATATAAGACTAAATTTATGATCAAAATAAGCCGTATTTCACTAATATCATATATCATAGAGTAACATCCGTCAGTTCTAATTTTAAATATTGTTAGAATTAAAAATCTAAGAAAACCAAATTTATAATTTACTTATTAAATATTATTGGTTGTGTGCGTGATCGTTACTTTTTTTAAATGGGTTGGTTCGGTCACTCACGCTAGAGGGGATGACGTGGAGACCACGCTCCAAAACTTAAGGGGACATTAATTAACGAACTTCCACTATTTCTTCTTCATACTTTTTTTTTTTTTTTTTTAATTTTTTTTAATTTTTAATTTTTAATTTTTTTTTATTTAATGAAGGAATGGAACAACTTGGATTAAAACTTTTTGTTTATTTTTTAATCATTGTTAACTTAAATTAATTTCAAATACTTATACTAAGCCATTATTTTCTTTTCTCTCTTCAACAATTGTTTTTAACTACTCCCTCGTGTTATGTGTCGTGTGATGATTTTCTTCATTTTATAATCAAGTAGTAATCAGAGCTTATCATAATTTCATAATATAAAATGATCTCTTCAATTTCATTCGTTATATTCATTTTTTAAATAGTAATAAAAAAATTGCTTATGACATTAGCTCTAATATTAGGTGGGTAGACAAAAGAGAGTAGCTCTCATAATATTTTTGTACAATCTTATATTAAGAGATTACAAATTAAAAATTAGGACAAGCTGAATTAAATAGAGAAAAAGTTTTATTTGAAATTAAAAAGACAAAAGTAATAGTAAGGTTTGACATTACTATTTTTTAGGGATTATAAATAGAAATGTCTTTGTGGATGTTAGCTCACAAGAACATAATTTTAATTTAAGAAAAAATAAATAAAATTATTAAGATGATTTTGTGCAATTTACTTGTGAAATTAACTCCAAATTATTTTCACGAGATATACTATGTGACCATGACTTTTTACTTTTTATTGTTATTTTGAGGATGAGTAATAATTACTAAGATATATATATATATAAAGAGAAACCATACAACCTTTTATTTTAATAAAGAATAACTATGAGTTTGATTAGGGTGACAAGTTAATGGGGGGATGGGAGTGGTAACCTTGTAATGTAAATTATAAATAAAATTTAGGGCCAAACTAAATAAGTAAAAATAAAAAGAATAAGAATAGTACAACAACATTTTTGTAATTGATAAATAAAAAGGTTATAGATTCAAATTTTTTTAATCTTCAATTATTATGGGACTTAATAATAATAATAACGACTAAAAAAAAGGTAATGCACCATTTGTGGGAAATCCAATGTGTTTAAAATAATTAATTAATTAATCCGCAGGTGGATGTAGGGTAACTTCAAAACATGTAGCGCACACGTTTAATTTACAATTGTCACCAAATCTCAATCCTTTATGAATTCTTTAAAATTTAATACATGTATCTTTAATTGTTTAGGATGCGTTTGGACAGATAAATGGAGGATCCTACATAAAAAAGAACCTCATATTATCAATTGATTTTAAGGTGGAACCTCATATTATCTAATATGATATCAGAATCTATAAATTTAAATAAGTATTCGGTTCAAGTAAAATGAAAATTAAGATATGATTTAAGATTTGTAAATCTGAAAGAGGCATCATCTTAAACGGACATATTAAGGATTTCAGATTAGAAAGAATATAAATCTCATAACAATATATAAAAGATATGAAATATAAATTAGTCCCTTAATTGCTAGTTAGTTTTTAATTATGAGTAGTTGAAGTAGAAAGTTGTACCGTACTAATAAGGTTTATGAAAGTTTATAGAAATTTTGATCAAAGCTTCTCTCAGTCATTTTGAAGTTACTTCATCGAGACCTAAGATTAAATTAACTCTTCATAAACTTTTTATCTAAACACACATTTAATTATTACATATTAATGAAAAAAAAAAGTATTTATATATTTCAAAGGGAATTTGTTATACTCTAATTTTTTTATTAGTACACGTTGGGAGAAGGGAACCACAAACTTTATAAAGAAGTTAGTACTACTCTCAAATAAATGAGTTAAATACCAATTCATCGAACTCGTAACCATGGTCTAATTATACTCTTATTAAAGTTTATACATAGATTTCAATCAATAAATTTAAGTGAATTCAATCAATGGCACGGGTTGATTTCAATAAATAAACTTCAATAATTGACATTGTTGGGAGTTCATTTAAATGTAAGAGGAACAATTTTTTATTACAAATATCTTTTCTTTTAATGTATTTGACAAACAAAAATTGTACAAACAACAAAAGTCATAAACTATTCAGTTAAAAAAATTGAAATACAAAGCCGTCCGTGTTTTGCACAATTTTACTCATAAACCAGTTTCACTTTTGAAGTTTGTAATGTACCTAAAAAATTGATTCTATTCGTGAGACTACGGACTCCAAGATATGCTTATTTGAAAGATCCAGGTTCGAAGTTAATGTCTGAGTATAAGAGAGCGAAATTCTTGTAAGATAAGTCTCGCATTTTTTTTATGATTGTTTGCTTTAAAATGTGGGCTCCACCTCATCTTAGGGTTGCTTATGATTTTTTTTTAAAGACTCGAAACCACATAGGTCATAATCAATTTAATACATTAAGATATCAATTGAACTAATACTCACTTTATTGAATGCTTATAGGTAATTATAGGTAATTAGAACTATGGAGATAAATAGCTATACAAAAATGAAATTACACCGTTAAGAGGCAGATATGTATTTGCTTATAATGTATTTGAGAAATTAATAGACATTAATCTTATTCTCAATAGACTGCAATCAATATCATAATTGAAGTCAAATTTGGTATGTTTTTATAATTACAAATTTATTTTTAGGAAAAAATATATTATTAATCCTTAAGTTTGAAGTATAGTTTTCATTTTGATCCCTATGTCACTTTTAGTCCAAGAGATAACAAATTATTTGTCATAAAATAATGGTTACTAAAATGATGATTAAACTAATTTTAAATTTTAATATATTAATGAAATGATTATTCTAGTTTTAATGTTAATTTAATTTTTAAAAGAAACTAAGTATAAAAGTTTTAAAAAAACACACTAAAATGATCATTGCCTCCTTAAGGTATATCTCGCTCCACTTGATGCCACAATTTTTTTTTTCTTTTTTAATATTGTTGAAACAAAATTTTCAGTATTAAATGATGCCACGAATATAAGGAGACACCTATTCTTCTTATTGAATTGCTATTTCATTTATTAAATTTTTTAGAGTAAAAATGTTCAATTTTGAAACTTAGGAGGTGTTTGGATGAAGTTTTAGAGGAAGAGTTAGCTTGAGAAATTATTTTGAGTGGTTAAAAATTGGGAGTAGTAGCCAAAAACTCGTTTGAATATAGTTTTTTTGTAGAAGAGTTAAAAACAATTGCTTGTTTACATGTGGATTTGAAATGAATAGTTATTTCGAATAATTAGAAATGAAAGGTTAAAAATAAGTTATTTTAAAAAGTTAAAAATAAATAATTAAAAATAAGTAATAATATCGAAAAGTTATTTTGAGTAATTGTAAATAAATGATTAAAAATTAGTGATTAAGAATGAAAGTTATTTTAAATAATAAAAATGAATAATTACGAAAAGCTGGTTAGAATATAATTTTTTTAAAAAAAAATTAATAATCACTCATTTTAAATCATGGTTAAAAATTAAATTGAAACTACATTAATGATAGTGCCAAATGACCCTTAAATAAATACAAAATAATGAAGAAAAAAAAAAAAAAATCTGAGTCCTACAAAATTATAAGTAGAAAACTGGAAGTAGAATGTAGAAGTTCACATCTTCTTTCTTCTTCTTCTTCTTGTTCTCTCTCTTGTATTCAATCTTTCTGTTCCAATCACCATTGGAAACCATATACGTACAGGTACAGAAGCTTTTTCTCTCTAACTGTAAAATCTTCTCTTTCTTCCCCTTTATCTCCACAGCTTTATTGTTTTCTCGAATTTGATGTCCCTTTTTCCCTTACAGGATCCAACACCGCCATGGCCGCTACATAATCTCCCCACCCATTTTCTCAAACCTTCATTCCCTTCCTCTTCCATGGCCTATCACAATCACCTCTCTCAGGACCTCCCTCTCCACTTTTCCGACCAACAACAGCACCACCATCATTTGCCGGACCAGCTCGCCGCCGCCCACTCCTCGCCGGACCCTAAATCCCATCACCACCTCCAGACGGCGCCCAATTGGCTCAACAACGCTCTCCTTCGCAACCAAAACCCCCATTCTCACTACTCTACCGACACCGCCCCCGCCGCCGCCGTTAATACCAATTTCCTCAACCTTCACACCACTGAATCCGATTCCGCCGTTTCTCACTCATCTAACCAGTGGCTTACTCGTCCGATTCTTCACCGTAACCGTAGCGATGTAATCGACGATGCTATGATGAGTGCCGCCGCGGATTCCGGCGACGGGAAGAACGATGGGAGTAGCGGCGATGGAATATTGAACAAGAGCGAGGGGATGGTGATGGAACCTGGCGGCGGAGGAACTGGAGGAGAGGGGGTTTTGAATTGGCAACATGCTCGATTTAAAGCGGAGATTCTTGCTCATCCTCTTTATGAACAGCTTCTTTCGGCTCATGTTGCTTGTCTTCGCATCGCGACGCCGGTTGATCAGTTGCCGAGGATTGATGCTCAGCTCGCGCAGTCGGAGAATGTCGTCGCTAAGTACTCCGCCATGGGCCACACTGCTCAGGCCATGGCCGTCGGCGATGACAAAGAACTCGACCAGTTCATGGTATATATATCTCATTTCTTCCTCTTTATTTAGCTATATATTCACAAATCTTCTTGTATTGGAACTGCTATTTATAGAGCCAAGCTGAGGCTGAAACTTCCATTGCTATTTGCTGTTTATGAGCAAGAATGCTTGGCTTTTCTCCTATCATCTATTGGGTTAATTCTTATCTGAATTTGTTCTAACTTTTTGGCTTGCTTCATTTATTTGGGAAATGAAGTCTGAAACTGGATGAACTGCTGTGTGTTTTAGGTAATTTGAGTTGAAAAATGGTAATGAATAATGGTTTTAATTATAATTAAAAATGTGGACCCAAAACTATAACCTCTTGATTATGAGAATACATTGATGTCGCTAATTTAAGTGGTTTATCATATTCTTATTTTATTTTGGAGGAAAATTAGAATTAGAGATTGCTCGAAAAGTAAGGATATGGGTTCATGTGAATAGGAAACAGAAAATATCTTCTTTTAGTTCTATTATCAAAATAATGAGTTCAAATTTTTATATTTGCGTGTGTTTGGACGGATTTATGCATACTTCGATTAATATCATATGATTAATTTTGAATTAGGTGGTCACCAGTTGTACTTATAATCTCTTAGATCCCCACGCTTAGTTGACCACTAGGTCTTCTCATAATGTTAGCGGTTTATCATTTCATTGTTTGGATAGATATTTGTTGTATTTGCTTGCAACTTGGAGTCCTGCCATCATTAGCAAGGGCAGATGTGGTAATAAACAACTAGAATCTCCCATTTAATTGTGCTACTAAGCTTTTCATAACATATGGACAAATTTTTAAGACAAGTGCCAGATATTATTTTTATGTCGGTTGTCTGTTACTTGGTCAATTTTTTTTTTTCAGTCGTACTCTCTGGCTGCTTTGGCCGAGAAAATTTATGTTGTTGCAGTGCAGCTGAGAAAAGGCTGCCCTGTCTGGTTTCTGGATTCTCGTGGAATAAAGCATAGATTTTTCGAACAATCGGTTCATTTTATTGCTGATTTTGATTTATCAACATTTATTTTGATTCTTAAATCAGTGACTGAAGATTGGAACTTAGAATTGGGACAAAGGGTACTGTAGATGTCATTCTTGTTTAAATGGCTGTTAATGTAAAAATTGAAACACTATCTTCATTCTACATTTGTGATGGTTTGTTTATTTAGGGGCGTTTGGAGTGAGAGAGTGAGAATGATTATAGATGATGATTTCTTTATTTACTCATTTTTTAGCCATCAATGACCATTCTTCTATAATTAAAGTTCTTCCCGTAATTATTAGCTTCATCACTTTTTTAGAAAAAATTACCATATATTAAATCATTATCTTCACCTAAAATACAAATAATTTTTCTATCGATTATTCATTATTATCCATAAAATGTATTCTCATTTCCACGATAATCATTTACTTTCTCCTTATCTCAAATGTCTTCTTAGTTTCCAACCATACTAATGCTATTAATGTAGTTCTTGGATTTGATTTAAGGGTGAGTTTGACAGGAAAGGAAAGTTCAAAGTTCAGAAAGCTTTTGAAGCTTTGGGTTCGGATTTCTATTGGAAGTGCTAAAAAAAAAAAAAAAAAAAAAAAAAAACCACTGAAATGTACCCCTCTCGAAAGTCATATGATTCAGACTCTAGACTCTAAATTACTCAGTAATATCAATCAGAATATGCTGTAGTAATCTGATCAATCCTTTTTCACCTGGAATTCTGCTGAAAACTTTGCTTCATGACCTCTGCAGGCTTCCTTTTAGTTTCTTTATTTCTCAACTGGAACTTGTAATTTGCTTGTCTTCAATACTCTACATCTTTTCAGAAGTTTATCTTTGGACGATGACCCGAATGCAAATCTAAATTCTTTTTACTCGTGTCGCAGACGCATTATGTTCTTATGCTTTGTTCATTCAAAGATCAACTCCAACAACATGTTCGGGTCCATGCTATGGAAGCAGTAATGGCTTGCTGGGACATTGAACAGTCCCTACAAAGCTTAACAGGTATTGCTGTAGCCTTATGTTATTTCTCTTCTCATTCATTATTTTTTGTTACTATATACGACAAGAAGGGCGGTAAGTAACTAAAAAGCGATGAGTTCAATCTATGGTGACCATCAATTTAGAAAATAATTTTGTCCTACGAGTTTCCTTGACATCCAAATGTTGTAGGATATATCAGATGCTATGTACTTTAAGAATAGTTTAAGCTAGATGGACACTCACATATATAAATAAATAATAAAAAAGTTTTTACATGCTAATTATATGATTGTAATCGTTAGCCCAAGTTATTTGTCCTTAACATTCATCAGTTACGCTAATGGTTAAAAATATAGGTCTTGGGAATCATTAAGTACTTAGAGGGAATGTCTTTAAAAAAAAATGTACTTAGAGGAAATGAGTTGAATCTATCATGGCTATCTACTTAGTAGTTAATTTTTTACGAGTTTTCTTAAAAACCAAATATAGTAGAGTTAGATTGTTGTCTCGTAAGAATAGTTGAGGTAAAATAAACTGAACCAGATATTCATAGATATCTATAAAAAAAATTATCTTACCTTTTTCTAAGTAGCCGATAAATTTTCTTAGATAACACCTTCAATTGAAACCATCTGATCCTTCCTATTCAAAAAAAAAAAAAAAGAAACCATCTGATCCTTTTGATCACTAGCTTTCACGAAGCTCCTAAACATTATTTTGTTCTTAATTAATGAGGTTTGAGCTTGGTCTTTTATTAAGTGAACATATTAATAGCGAAGATGTATTCTTTTCGCTATATCAGGAGTATCACCAGGTGAAGGTACCGGAGCGACAATGTCGGACGACGAAGACGACCAGGTCGACAGTGATGCAAATTTATTTGATGGAAGTTTAGAGGGTTCAGACACCATGGGATTTGGCCCTCTTATTCCCACAGAGAGTGAGAGGTCCTTGATGGAAAGGGTCCGGCAAGAGCTGAAGCATGAACTAAAAGCGGTAATGGATGTAATACTACATTGATGTTGTGTTTTATTATTATGTTCTGCTACTAAAGCTTTATTTTTTCCCCTGACAGGGATACAAAGAGAAAATTGTGGATATAAGGGAAGAAATTCTGAGAAAGAGAAGAGCTGGAAAACTCCCTGGTGACACTACTTCTGTCCTAAAACAATGGTGGCAATCACATTCAAAGTGGCCTTATCCTACAGTAAGTTGGAGGTTTTGGGCTTAATAATACTATTATTTACTGGCTATCTCAATTAATCACTTATTAACATTGCTAAACTAAACAATAGTAAAAAGGAGAAGAAAAAACAGAAGGGATATTCACTTCATTTCCAGCTTTTAAATTGGGATGAATAAAGTTGCAATACATCCAGCCATTATGGTTTGAAAAGCACAAAATGTTCACTAGGGAGGAAATTATGTAACATTATATTATCTTTTAAGTGTAATCATTTACAATTTTGAAAAGAAAAGAAATGATGGGTAAAACCATCATAGGTTGACTTCAAGAGGGTCTTGCCTAACTAAAAAGTTATGGATTTTATCTATTTTGGTCATCTTACCTAGGGAATAAATTTCCTATGAATTTTCTTGACATCTAAATGTTGTATGATCAGGTGAGTTACGTTGTACATGTCTCGTGAGAATAATCGAGATGTGTGTAAGCTGACCCACACTCAAAAACATAAAAAAAAAGGGGCAGTTTGAGCTGAAGATGTTTTGTTAAATATAACTTTTGCCATTTTCTGTCTATGATGAACACTAGCAGTAACAGTTGACTTGAATTACTTTATGACAAACTTCAAAACTGGTCAAAATTTTAATGTCTGACTTTTGTTTCTAACTTTATCAGGAAGAAGACAAGGCAAGGTTAGTGCAAGAAACTGGTCTGCAACTGAAACAGATAAATAATTGGTTCATTAACCAAAGGAAGCGAAACTGGCATAGCAATCCTTCAAGTTCTACAAACTTGAAAAGCAAACGCAAAAGGTAAATATATATTTATATTCATTCTAAAACATGTTTGTTGACTGTTTCTGTGATGAATTTGCTTTACAACTCAAATGAACTTGCACCAACCATAATTTGAAAGAAGTAATGCAGGTGAAAACAGCAGCGACCGTTTCAAATGAACTTGGTTCAACAGCCAACACTTTTCTGAAGCATATATAAATCCCATATAAATTATTTAAACCCATTGGAGGTATATTCATTTTTAGCATCCAAAACAAACATAGTTATCGAAAAAAGAGATGGAAAACAGTACGAGGATGGGGACGGAGAAATGTATTCTATGAGACGAGCAAGCGTAAAGATCGAAAAAAGGTGCTCAACTTTTCAGGGTTACTTGAAAAAAGTATGCAGAAAATCAAGGGTTTATTATCATATGATTTAGAAGTTGGTATTTTAGGAGTATATTAGTTGAAATGAATTTGATACTCCATATGGATTTGGAGTTATGATTTTTGTTTACCTTCTTCTTGGTATGTGAATAAGAAAGGTGAGGGGTTATATGGGTGTGTACAGTTTTAATATTCTGTCATTGTTCCTTACTGTATAATACATGTGATTATAGCTCTTTTTTTTAAAAAAATATTATTACATAGTGGAAAATTATATATTTCAATTGCTATGGTGGAGTCTTCTTTTGATTTTTTTCGCTAAAAGGGAATTGGTTATTAATATGACATGAATCTTGAAATAATTGGGATTTGACAAAAATAGGCCATGAAGAGATTTTTGTCATAAAAATACTAATTATCATCATGCTTTAATTTTTGAACCCTACTTTGTTGAACTAAAACCACTCGTTTTAAAGTGTAAACAATCATACGTACCCTTCTAAAAAATATTATAGTTCTAAATAATGTATTCTGTAGAATTTGTATAACTTTTAACTTCAAGAATATAAGGGTTTAATATATATAAACTTGTTACACACATAACTTGAAGGTAATTGTTCATGCGTAGATTATGTGATTTGTTTTTGTCAAATCAGTCATGCTAATTGAAGGTGTGTACAAATTGATATCACAAATGACTCGAGCTTGAATCTTCTAAGGAAACATCTTCAAAGTCAAAGTTTTCGACCCACTGCGCCATCCCTCAGGATTCTATAGTTTGATAAGACTAGAAAAAGTGTCATTGTCAACAAATTAAGTATGCAAACGTAACTATCCATGTATAAATATGTGATTTTTTTTTCCTTTTTGTCTAGCCATTTAACTTACACCGTCATTATTGACATGTGAGCAATTAACTTGAGCACATTTAATTAGCCAACAATTACAATTGACAAAGATTATTTTTTTAGATTTTATCAAGCTACATAGACTTGGTTCTAGTTTTTGAAATCATAATACTAAATTCTAATTTTCTCCAAATCATATGAATTAAAATTTAATTATTAAAATTATAGAAATTAAATTCAAACTTTCTCCAATCATTGGTACCAAATTTATAAGGGAAACTTACAAAGTCAATTCTAGAAACTAATTACAAATAAGATCACTTAAAAAAATAGTAAATATAGTCATTGATATTAATAAGTATTTATAATACATAGTAACGGTATTAATGAGTATTTATAATATAATATTAAGACATATTAGTAATTATGAACGCAAATATTTCAAAACTTATCTACATTTATAATTATTTTGTGACAAGTGTTAATTCAATACAATTTCTCAATGGGAAATTGTAATGGATGAGCTATTGTAACAAAATAATGACAAATGTAGTCAAATTTTAAAATATTTGCATTCATAGTCATTAATACGTTTCAGTCCTCTATTATTAATACGATATTATATATTGTTAATTCTTATGATTATGATTGTTAAATATTTTTTTTAGAGTGATCGTATTTAAAATTATTTTCTGAATATGACTAATCTCCTAAATTTTCCTTTCTCAATTTATAATTTACTCAATCTTATAAAATCTCCGGTTCTAGAGAGTAAAGGTTGGGCACAGATAAACATGAAAATGGGCGATGGGTCGGCTCAATTATATATAAATGGGTCTTTCAGAATCGAAGGCGGGAGCCCCCTCTAAGCATTTTCGACAGGTTGTTTCGAATTTTAAACTTCATTCTCAGCTTTCATGGTGAGTTTCTTTCTCGCATTTTCACAAACACATTGTGGCCATTTCTCAGCATTCTCATTGTACGCGTATTCGTTCTTGTGTTTACTATTCTGTAGGAATTACAGCAGAAGCAAACTCGGTTGGTATCCATGGAAGATTTCTTGAAGCTTTTGAAGGGAGAGAACGACGAGATGCGCTGAGTTTCTAGAGTTTACAATGCGTATATGTTTGGTTTTGATGTATTTGTTCTGAAAATGTGTTTGATACGATGATACTTCTCGGCTTGGGTAAATAACTTATTAGTAGACATTAAGTTGATCGTGTTAAATCTAGATAGAGCGTTCTTTGCATAGGTCATTTGAGAAAAAAATAAAGTTCTCTTTTTCTTCTATCTCTTATAATTTTCCTAAAATCGCAATGCATATTTCCAACTTTCTATTAAGATTCTAGCTTCATTTTGTCACGTTTCTGATGATCTCGATGATTTCCTGGAAATTCTATCTCGCCAGTGCGTCCCTTTCCGTAAAATTTTTCTTGGTTGAATTTCTACATCAGTCAATTGATTATTGATGAAATCTAGAACAAGGAGTTATCATTTTTACTTCACGAAGGAGTAATGTCACATGCAAGTCTCGAACCCGAGACCTTGAAGGGAGCATACCTTCAAAATCCAAGTCTTCAACCACTACATTACCCCTTGGGGACACTTCACTATCCATAATGAATTAGATTGATCATAAAGCATGACTTTCAGATTTGCACTACAGATATTTACTTCACTAGTGACTAGCCTAAATCAGCCGTGAATTTTCTTATGCTCCGAGGATTTCCGTTTTTATCATTAGGAAATAATTGTTTGCATTGTGGACTAGATTTTTCTGATAGCTATATACAATATGGTTTCTTTCATTGTTTATGCAAGGTCAGGATCTTCTGTTTTTTTTTTTTTTTTTGAAACAAGATAACCACACAAGTCAGGATCTTCTGTTATTTGAGGAGTGTTTTGAATTCCTATATATTGAACAATATCATCATCGATTGTTTGCCTGAATTATTAGATATTATGAGTTTGAATTTTATATGCCTATTTCATTAATTGTTTGTTACTCTTTTAGGACAACTTCATAGTTTTGATTCTGTTTCCACCTCATAATCTTATAGGGAGAACAGATTTTCTACTTTTTCTCTTCATTGAGTAAATATAATATCCCGTCCTCAAATTTGGTATGCAAGTAATGGTGCCAGGTGTCAAGATTGATTACTTTAGTTGTTTCTTGTGAGTGTTGGAATGTGTTTTCCTCTGTAATAGACTATGTAATGTGCAATTGTGTATTGCCTAGACTTGACTAATGCATCACTTACTGGTTAATTAAGGTGCATAACTAATTTGGTGCCAAGTATTTGCTAGGTTTTGAATTTCATATATTGGCATTGAACACTATGTTTCTAACTGTAGGTTTATGATAAGAACTTATCAATTTTATTTATGTATCAAAGTTCTAGGGCATTCAAGAGGCCTAGTCTCTCCTCAATCCTCAGTGAGAATTTCAAAATAAGCTAAAAGTTGCATAACCCTAAAAACAGAGAAAATAAGCTTAAATAGTCCCAACAAGAAATAACAACATAACAATAAAGGAATTTAGTTGGGTCTCACAGAAGAACCACACCCAGCCCTTTACGTTTTCTTCCTTCGTGTACACCTTCAAGGTTAAATGTGTATCAATACTCGCTCCCCAAAGCGCCACCTTGTCCTCAAGGTGAAAGTCCGAAAATAACTCTTTGATTACTTCTGCTGTCTCGCACGTCGCATTCTCATTGGTGGTACCAGCCTAACCAATAAGGGCTTCTAAGTCCTTAGCATTATAACTGTAATCTAATGGAGATGTTTGCGATGCCGAATGATAGGCCGCATTATAACTGTACTCTACACATGACAACCATTTTACCCATTGTTTTGGTGTCGTCATTGCAAAACAACGTAGATACGTTTCCAACCCCCTATTCATGACCTCAGTTTGTCCATCCGTCTGAGGATAATACGTAATGCTACGCTGCAATTTAGTACCCGACAACCAAAATAGCTCTTCCCAAAATAGACTAGTGAATATTTTATCCCGATCGGAAACTATACTCCGAGGATATCTATATAAACGCATAACTTCATTAACAAAGACCCCGGCCACAGTGAATGCTTAAAATGGGTGTTTCAAGGCTATAAAGTGTCTATATTTCGACAAACGATCGACCATTACCAAGATTGTGTTGTACCCTTCCAATTGAGGCAGTCCCTCAATGAAATCTATAGTGATGTCTTCCCAAATGCGCTCTGTTATGGGTAGCGCCTGGAGAAGGCTTGCTGATGCCAATGACAAATGTTTAGCCTGTTGGCAGATTTGACACTCCTCTATGAACTTTCTGATGGTGGACTTCATACCTACCCAATACATTTCTCGAGCGATTCGTTGGTATGTCCTCATTGTTCCATGATGCCCCCCGATTGAACTAGCGTGGAATTTCTGTAAGAGCAAAGGGATTATGACAGATGTGGCGGGTATCACTATACGTCCCTGATAGCATAGCGTAGCGTGGTGCCACGCAAGAAGTAGCCATTAGGAGCGGGTTCCCCATTTTCCAATTTCCTCTTGATTTCTTTCAAAGGCACATCATTTTCCACCTGGTTCATAAATACCTTCAGATGTATCCCGTCTATAATACTAAGGGTCCCCAATTCAAGTGCCAATGGTGAGCCCCTTTTGTATTCAATGTTAAAATCATATCCCATCAACTTTACAATCCACCTTTGGTACTCCCCTGCCATGACTCGTTGTTCCAACAAGAACTTAAGGCTTTTCTGATATGTGAGAACAATGAATCGAGGTACCAACAGATAAGTCCACCATTTCTGGATTGCAAAAACCATGGCCATTAACACACGCTCGTAGACAACTTTGTGTCAATGAGTGATAGGCCGCGCCTTACTATAAAATGCAATTGATTGAGCTTCTTGCATTAGGATCGCTCCCACACCGACATCTGATGCATCCGTCTCCACCACAAATGTTTTCATAAAATCAGGTAACCTTAGCACTGACACGTTTAGCATTGCGCTCTTTAACAGTTGAAATGCATCATCGGCAGTCGGATTCCAACAAAATCTTCCATTCTTCAATAACTGAATTAATGGTAGTGCAATTACCCCATAGTTCGCCACAAATTTTTGATAATATCCTGTAAGGCCCAGGAACCCCCTCAAGTCTCGGATCTGTTGCTGTGTCGGCCAAGTAGCCATTTCCTCGATCTTCGAAGGATCGGCTGCTACACCCTCCACTGACACCAAATGGCCAAGGTATTCGACCTGCGGCTCCCCAAACTGACACTTCTTTGCATTGGATACTAATTTGTTTGCGACCAGTACCTCAAGTACCGTGGACAGATGAATCACATAACTATAGACCAGAATATCGTAAAAAAAAATGAGAACAAACTTCCTCAAATAGGGTCGGAGGGCGCCATTCATGACTGCCTGAAATGTGGACGGGGCGTTCTTCAACCCAAAGGACATAACTAGAAACTCATAATGGCCTTCGTGGGTTCAGAAAGCAGTATTGTGGACGTCGGGGCTTCGAATTTGAATTTGATGATACCCTAACTTGAGATCAATTTTTGAAAATATGGAGGCACCATGTATCAATAATTCATCAACCATGGGAATTGGGAACTTATCTGGTACTGTTACGTTATTCAAGACTCGATAATCCACACAAAATTGCCAACTACCATCTTTCTTTTTTACTAAAGAACTAGACTCGAGAACGCACTGGCGCTAAGCTGAATTACACCTGATATCAACATCTCGTCAACTAACTTCTCAATCTCATTCTTCTGGAATTGTGGATATCTGTAAGGCCATACGTTAATCGGATCAGTTCATGGGTAAAGTTCGATTGAATGGTCATGTGCACGACTTGGGGGTAAGCCCTCATGTGCTCGAAATACCTCCGAGAAATGCTGTAACACTTTCGTTATGGCTGGTGGAGTATTTGAGCTTGAATTGAGCCTGATTTCTTCTGGCATGGTTGGTGTAGCCACCTTAAAGCGGTTCAATTCAATCAATAATCCTTGGTCATCAGGAGTCCACGCTCTCATCATGGACTTAAGTAAAATATGAGAACGGGTCAAACTGGGGTCTCCCTTCAACTTAACCATCCATCCTCCTACCTGGAATTCCATGGTAAGTTCCCGGTAATCAAACTGAATTTTACCGAACATCTCGAGCCATGCGACTCTGAGTATCACATCTGTGCTTCCTAAAGGTAATAGGAAAAAAATCATGAATAATAGTTAGTTCACAGAGATAGCGTTACCCCCTTACACAAACCGGCCGCTCGAATAAAGTCCCTGGTGCCCAAAACTACCCCACATCAGGTTGCCGGTGCTATTGTTATGCCCAACTTCCTTACTACTTCTTCGAATATGAAATTATGCGAGGCTCCACTATCAATCAATACCACAACTTTAGAGTTCCCTATGCTACCTCGAATTTTCATAGTCTTTGGAGAATCAAACCCAACCATGGACTATAAGGATAAGATGGCGAGATTGGGACTGGCCTCTTCCATCTGTCCGTCTTCAATTGTCACACTGTTCTCGGGCTCACTATTCTCGATCAGGGTGAGTTCGGAGCTACTCTCATTGTCTGGTACAATGACCACTTCAATTTCCTAGAATTCTTTTTTCTTGCAACGGTGACCCGAATGGAACTTTTCGTCACAACAGAAGTACACTCCCTTCTCTTTCTTGAGATGAATTTTAAAGTCGGTCAAACGTCTATTAGGTCCTTTCGAAATGGTGGAAGTTGTTGTAAATGTCGTGGATACAGTTGTGCCGGAACTCGCAGTTTGGCCACTAATAATTGCGCTTTATGCAGCCCGATTCGGACTAAACATAAACGACTGCGACCCATTGTTACTTATTCTGCCTGCCCCTAAGTACAAGGATCCCGTTTGGGCCTGCGTCCAAACCGTACTCCTTTTTATCTTTTGCTGAACATTAGCATCATCCTCAATCAATTGAGCCATCATCATCTTGGCCTTAAGACCCACTGGCTTAAGCTCCCTCAACTCACTTTGAATCTCCTTTTTAAGCCCGCTTTTGAACTTCCTTTCTAATGCCTCATTGCTCATATCTTTCATCCCCTTCGCATAATGCTCAAATTTTTTCCTATAATCCTTTACTGCTGTGTCCTGTCGTAAACTCATAAGACGGGCATATTTATTTCCTTGTGCCATTGGTTGAAATCGTTCCAAGAGTAGTACTCGAAAATCGCTCCAATTAGCAATGAGAGTTCTATCTTCTTCATATTGATGCCAATCCAGGGCTTCCTCTTCCAAGCACATGACTATTGCTTCGAGCTTATCTCTCTCAATTAGTCGATTCACGAAGAAATACCGTTCCACTCGATGAAGCCAGCCAATCGGGTCTTCTGCACAACTTTATCTTAATAGTGTTAGCTCTAGACCTCAATCTCTGTGGGGTCGATAAATTTTTATACTTATTACTTGATGCAATTCCCGACTGCGTATACTTGCGCGTAAGTAATTCCGAGTTACACTTAGCATAAATTGACTTTGAATAAATTACTGTACAATATATTAGCACAGGAACCGCAACCCATCACCTAGTCTCTCCTCAATCCTCAATGAGAATTCTAAAATAAGCTAAAAGTTGCATAACCCTAAAACAGAGAAAAAAAGCTCAAATAGTCCCAACAAGAAATATCAACATAACAATAAAGAAATCTAGTTGGAACCTACAAAAGTACCACACCCAACCCTTTACGTTTTCTTCCTTCGTGTGTACACCTTCAAGGTTGGTAGCAAAGTGTCTTGGTTGTTAGCGATGGCAGCAAAGGGGATGAAAGATAACATAAAAAGTGTCTTTTGTACCGTAAAAAGGCAGCAAAGTGTCTTGGTCGTTGGCGACGGCCGATTCTTTTTGTACCGTAAAAAGGTAGCAAAGTGTCTTTTGCGCCCCCGCCAACAACCAAGACACGTGTCTTATTTTTATTAGTTTAAGAAACTGGTTATGTGGAACCCACTAAATACCGCTTGTTTGGGTAAAAGCGAACCGAAGCCATAAATTACTCACTACACTCACGGTTAAATTATAAAGTTGATATGAAAATATAAGGGCTGTTTGTTTGGCATATTTATGTAGGATTTAGTTTTATAATTTATTAACTCTTCCTCGAAAATTTACTTTCAAACGAGTTTTTACTAACTCCTCTTCATTTTTACTTTTAAAAATAACTCTCATTTCTAACCATTCATTTTTAATCATTCATTTATAACTACTCAATCATTTCTAACCATTCATTTTTAATCATTCATTTATAACTACTCAATCATTTCTAACCATTCATTTTTAATCATTTTTTTCAAATCAATCAAAATTACTCATTTTTAATCATTTCTTTTTTAACTACTAAAAATAACTACTAATTTTAAATCTATATCCAAACAAAATTTTTACTTTAAGTCCCCTACACAGAAACTACATCCAAATGAGCCTAGTATAATTTGTTTTCATTAATATACCAATATTACACATTTAAATAATTTTAAAATATATTGTATTTACCTATTTCAACTAATTAATATATCATCTATATTTTATTTGTCTAAGTATTGTTGAACAATTTTAAAATCAAATACTTTTATCTTTTACTTTCCAATAAAGTTTGATTTTAATTATAGATGTGATAAAATCATTAATTACATAATATAATTGACTAAGATAATGGTTAGATTAATTTTAAAATTTAATATTGTTATAATAAACTAGTGTTCTCCGACGATCTATCATAAGCATACAATGATTGTTTCTTTAAATTCGGGGACTCAAAGATTGAAGAACCATTCAATTAACAAAGTTGGAAAAATTTTCTAGCCATGTAACAATATTCAAAACAGTAAGTAAAAGATAGAGAATAGAGAAATCAACGCAACGATGTAAGGTGATTCGGCGCGTAAGGCCCTATTCCACTGTTCCCAAGCGATAAACGCTTGAGCGAGATCGTATTATTAGAAAAGGATGTTCCAAAGTTCAAAATTAAGAATTACAAAGCTATTACATCATACATTTGAGATCTAACCAAAAGAAAAACAACATTCCAAAGTGTGAAGGGAAAAAAGTTGTCACCACCTTGTTTAACAAAGAAAACCCAAGTGATTTTGCTTCTCCTAAACAAGAATCACTCATTTGAATCCTTGTTGAGAGAAACCCTCAAATACTCTACAAGAATTGCCTCCTTCTTTGCCAACCCTTCAAGAAAATGGAATGCCTTCACGCGAACTCCTTTGTGGTCGAAGACAGATGGTGGCGGCTCAGATCTTGTCGGAAACTCACAGCGGCGGAGGCGATTGAAGGTGTGGGCAGCCACCTTGCTGGTGCGTCGAACGAACAACAGAGAGAGCCTTTTTGGACTCTCGGCTTCTTGCGTGCGTAAAGGGGAGCTTGCTCCCTCTCTTCCTCTCTCTAGCTTCTTTGAGAAAAACCAAATGTGCCTCTCTTACTTTTTTCTCAACCAACCTTACACTTAATTGTTTTTCCTCTCAATTTTATTAAATGCAAATCACTTAATAAAATTCCTCTCAAATGAAAATCACAACTAAAAAATGCTTAAATAATTTTAGATGTATTTCAATCTATTTATAGTGAATAAAATTGGTGTACATGGTTTAAATGAGAATTGTCATATTAAACTAATTCTCTAATTAATTTTAACTAATTAAACAATATTGATTCTACTATTTATTAATTATGTATTATTAATTAATTTTAATGTATTTTAATGATGTTTAATTAAATAGAATCCTAATTAAAATCTATGTCATATTTTAATAAATATATTAATAAAGATAAATAACTTGAAAGCTATACACTAAACATTATTGAAATATAAAAAAGATAATGGATCAATTTTAAAACATATAAATAAAATAGAAAAATGTGTTTTTTTCCTATAACTTTTTTTCCAAAAGTTGACAGAATTTAGAAAGTGTAAATCTCGTTTCTCAAAAAATAAAGAGTGTAAATCTCAATATGATTTTTCTTTCGAAGACGCTGGCGTGTTTTTTACACTCAAGATCTTCCTTGAACAAATCATGATTGGGATTAACTTTATTTTAAAAATAGACAAACTTTGAACCGGAATTATATAATAGAAAATAAAGTGAAGTTTAGTATGTTTGAAAAAAAAAGTGATGTTTAGTATCTTTCCATTTTATAATAATAAATGTTGGCATGAGATTTTATTTTTTATTTTTTTTAAAAAATCAATTGTGGCTTGGAAGAAATCATCAAAGATAAAAAGATATCATTAATAGTTAAAATTCAGGAATAAAAATGAAATCTTAGATATGAGAGCTAAATGAAAATTGATCATTTTTTTTTAGTTATACAATAATTTGGAGGAGAAGATTTGAACTCATCTTTATTATCAAGAACTACATTAAAAATTGCTAAAAGGATATTCTTTATATATATAAATAAAAGAAGTCCATTTTTTTATTCAAAAGAAAAAGTTCAATTTCAAATAATAATAATAAAAAAAAAAATCCAAAATAGGTTGACAAGGAACAGCAATGCCAGCTGGATGGGATTCACCGAAAGCGCGTCTGATATGGAATGTGCTGCCCTTTGTGTATACAACAACCACGTGGCATAGATTCCACTCCACATTTCGTCTTAATGATTTTAGTAAGGAAATTTAGTTTATATGACCACATTTTTGTTTTTTATTTTAATTATAATATGTTTTAGAAATATTTTATTTATGTATGTGTAATGGCTTAGAGGTCTTACGTTTCAATTTCTATTTTCGCAATTGTATTTTCAAAAAATAAAATAAAATAAATAATAATAAAAATATTTTTGACATTTTTTAATATGTATTTTGATTATATTATTCACTAACTCTTCTTGAAAACTATCTAATGCTTTGATTGATGATTATGTGTGGCATTGTTTGAAACCTATGTGTAACACTAATTAAAGACTATTTGTGGTACTAAAAACTATTTGTTGTATTGATTGAAAATTACATGTACACTATTAAAGACTATCTATTAGGAGTATTTAAACAATCCGACAACTTGAATAACCTAAACCAACTTAACCCAATTTAATAGGTTGAGTTAGGCTAAAAATATTATTAGATTAGGTTCGATTCAAATAAATGAAATTTTCATAGTTTGAATTGAGTCAAGAGTTGACATAAAATAAATGCGGCCAACCCAAATTGATTATTAAGTTTAAAAAATATATATATTTTTACTTATAATATAATTTTATTTTATTTTATTTAATCATTATTTTTAAATTTTTTATCTTCCATTATTCTTTAAAATATTTTTAAATCTTTAGTTTGTACTTATCATAATAAAAAATATATAGTCAAACTATTTATCTACTTTTTTTAATTATTTTTTATAAAAGTCGAATTATGTCATTTATTTTGTTGTTTTAATTATCTATTATTTTTTAAAAATTAAATATATTTGTTATTATGTTCTATTGTTGGATCTTTATATAAAATGTGAATATTTTGTATATTCAGTAATTATATTCATTTCATTAATATGATAATGGTTCTTTTTTCAAAAAAAAAATATATATATGATAATGGTTGAAAATTATATTTTATTTATATTAAAAAAAATTGTATTTTATTTATGCATAGTATATGACTAATTTGATGAAATGATATTTATATTTGTAATATATTGATGAAACCATTGGCCCAAAACAATCTAACTCGAAAATATGAATTTGGTTGGATTGGACAAAGTTGTATTTTTAATTGTGTTGAGTTAAGTTGAAAAGCTGACCAATTTAAATTTTCGAGTTGATAAAAAAAATATCTCTTAATCTAATACAACTCAACTCATGTATACTCTGATTGTATGATCTTAAATAAAGTTATCATATGTATGAATCTTTTCGCAAATTTCTCATATAACTGTAGTATGAACCATCGGGAGTTGTTGAAACTAGCATATTGGAGAGTTTAACTTCAAACTTATAATCTCTTAGTATTCTTAATTATTTTGGTTTATTTTTTTACATAATAATTATAATGGTTGAATTATTCTTATTATTATTTTATATTTTTGGACTTTGGTTTTATTTGGTAGACAAAATATAGTTATTAATTTTTATACACAAATATAGTTATTTAAATTTAGAAGCAAAACTGGCTCCCGTTGGGGGTCACCGCCTTCCAGTTGGGCGGGCCCCACTAATTTTACTCTTATGAAACAGGCCCACTTATTTTCGAAATTCAATATCCCGACTATTAACTTTTCAAAACGGCCCTGCTTTATTACTTTTTTCCCTTTTCTATTATCTATGAGAAATATTTTAATAAATTATTTTCCAACGACTTCTGTACTGTCATATTTATTCAGAATTTCCTTATTTGAACTTTTATTTTTTGGACTTGATTAAAATTAAATTACAATCACTTCTCTTTTTTTTCTCCCTTATTTATTTAAAATTTTCTGCTTACATTTTTTTTTTTGAATATATGTTAAGAGACAAATACCAATTCTCAATATGGAACTAAAGCTGTGACAATGGTATTGAACTTGTTTTCAAGACACAAGTAATTTTTCTTTACTATGTCAGTAAATTCCGCCATTATTAACTTATATAATTTTCATTTACACCAGGTCAAAAAGTCAAAGGCCAAAATTTAGCAACTGAATCGTGACCACATTATTTCACCGGCCGGCACGTCCTGCACCAACTACATAAAAAACCACTTAAAAAATATATAATTATAATTACAAAAATTAAAATAATAATAATAACAATACCTGGCACCGAAACGAACGGAACGGAGTAAACGGAACACGTGAAACAACGGGAACGAAAATCACGGAGAACGGCGCCGACGACCGCACAAACGGAATCTCAACGCTGCATACAGAACGGAATAGAACGGGTCACACTTCTAATCCAACGGCGTAATAAATCATTTCCAAATTGTTGTAACTTTGTGTTGAAATTAATTTTCGAATTATAATTTATTAATTCGTTTGGTTCAATTTCAAATTTAAAAAAAAAAAACGTCCAAAATTCTCTTTCAACAGCAAATGATGTAATGTACAAAGATGTAAGAATTCGTTGATTTTGTTCTTCTTCAATCATCCACCAAAACTCGTTGAGTCGACTCAGTTCTTCTTCAAAATCAAGATCCGAACTCAAAAAGAGTCACAAATTCGGCGAACAACAAACACAAATAAGAATCCAGGATCTACTAAATTTCATCTCAGATTAAGCATCATAACCAGAAACGTTCATCACAAACGGAAGATCTTCATCGATCCAGAGATCAGTAAGATTTAGAACATCACCATACCTTCATCAAACAGCAAATTCAAGCATCGTCGGCTTTGGACATGGCGGAGAGCCGACTGGATCTAGGTTGAAACGACGCTCGCCTCCGCTGCTGGTGCGAAGAAGGCCGAATCAGAGTCGTCAATGCTCGTTTCACCAGCTCTCCTTCCACACCGCCGATTCGAACGAGCGAGTTCGCCATGGCCGATCTCCACATATTCAATCTCGTTGCAGGAAACGACGCCGTCTGGCTATGGCCGCCGCCACTACTCGAAACATTCTTGTGAAGACTACACCGGAACGATCCTGGATGCGTCGTCGGAGAGCACATACAGGTCCGCTTTACGCTATTCACCTGTCGAGATTTCACGATCGCGGATCGATTCGGAGAACTCGAGCCGTTATCGACGAAGAAGCGGACGGAAGGAGAAAGAGAAGGAGATGAATAGACATTGATACGGCTGGGAGAGGTGGATCGAGGTTGATGATTGCGGCTGCGGAAATCACGGACAGAAGAAGAATGCGAATATAAGCGTGAGCTAGAGGATGAAGCGAACGCCGACGAAGAGGATGAGTTGCAGAACTGACCGGCCGGCGACGGTGATCGGAGCACCGGGGCGCTGGATCTGGTTTTGGAGGAAGAAGATGAAGTCACCATTAGAGACAAAAAGCAAAGGAAGAAGAAGAAGGGTTTTGAGTGTTGTGTACCCTAAAAGGGGCCCCTCGGGGCGTTAGTTTGGCAAACCTATTGATTTTTTAAGGCTTGTTTTATAGATAAGGGAAATTAGGGTTGGTTTGTAGTTAAGAGGATAACGAGGGGCATTTTCGGAAAGACTTTGAGTTACTTGACTTAACCATGGTAAGGCTAGAGTTAGGGTGTACCAACGTATAAAAAATAAAATAAAATAACAAAAAAAAACTAAACCAAGTCGAATTATCAACCCAAACCGGAAGAATTGAGTTGGGTTAAATAAAAATTTATAATTTTTTTTTTGCATTTGATCCATTCTATGAGTCTTTTATTTGTTCAAAAATTCAACACAGTATGAAAAATATTATATATGTATAAGATTAATCAATAATATAAATATGGGAAATTGTATTATCTTTCCATTTTTAGAAAAGTAATTGCAGGCATGTTTAAATCCCAACTTATACGCAAAAAATCATAAATTAGAAACCTAAAAAAAAAACCATAGAAATTCGAAATCATAAATAGTAAAAGTAATTAGTTTAATCGAAACTCCACAAACAGTATTCAAGACGAGAAGAACGGAAAAATACCTTAATACACTTGATTTTAGAGCAGAAATTCGTGTGAGGATGAAATCGAAAGATTTGAAGAAATATACCTTTAATATACAACAACAGAGGTTGAACAATGAAGGAAATCGACAGAAACAATTGTGAAATCTAATGAAGAACATAAAAATTGAGAGGATTATGAGTAGAAGGTCTGAGGTGGTTTGAAGGAAATGGGAACTATGGAGCCGAAAAGTCGCAGCGTGAAAAGAGAAAGCTTGAGGAAAAAAAAAGAAAAAGGAAAGAGAAAGCTTGGTTTCAAATGAAATTAGGCCATTTAAATATATTAATGTATTATAATAATTAAAATGAGAGGGCACACCGGTCTTTTTCTAATATTTCGAATTGTTTTTTCTTTATAATAAATTACCTTTGCTAATTATTCTTAAAATTGACAAATTTGCAATAACTTTTCTGTTTTGGCCTACTCTTAAACTTTTCCCTATAAATATTTTACGTGCTAGTAACCATTAAAGAGTGTTTATGGGAAGGGGAATGAAAATGATTACGAGGGAATGAAAATTAGAGAGAGAATATAATGAGTGATTATTTATATTTGAGGTGTTTGAAGTGAAGATAATGATTATAAAAAAAATAAAATAATGAGTATGACGATAGTAAAAAATAATGATATATACAAATTGTTATGGACAAAATAAAAAGTAATTAGAAAGAGGATAAAAAAGATAATTTTAGAAAAACACGATTATGAAAAAAATAATTTTCGGTAGGCCAAACACGAGAAATCATCATTATTTCTATTCTCTCCATTATTTTTGGTGGTATAAACACAACCACAATATGAGCATTTTAGATTTGAAATTAATACCATAAGTTATCAACTTTTTATCATATATTTTATATAAAATGAAAGTAGGTTGAATTATGTTATACTATTTTAATATACATAAAATTAGACGAATTGACAAATTGAGCCACATAAATTTTAAAATAAAAATTATCATAATCTAACTTAACTTAAAAGTATACACATGTAATTTCAAACGTTCACCAGAATAATAGTTCACTATAGGGGTGCAACGAAAAATCGAACCGAACCGAACCGATCCAATGGATTGGTTCGATTTTTTAGCACAAATTTAGACATATTGGTTTGGATTTTGAAAAAACCGAAAAATATCGGTTCGGTTCGGTTTTCATTTTAAAAAACCAATAAAAACCGAA
>JBBMKA010000022.1:778703-792805 GCA_037833695.1 Sechiopsis laciniata | reverse complement strand
ACTCCTTCAAACTTAACTCGTAGTTCATAGATATGCAAACAACTAAAGAAAAAAATGTTGACACTATATTTAAACTTAGATTATATTATTACATATCTATACTTGTCAAAATCCTAAGAACCACGAACAAAAATTTGATCAACTCAAGAAACGGCTCAACCCAACGAAAATTATATAATCATAATCCTACGCAATCCAAATTAAAGAAAATTGTTGAGGTTGTCAGTTCTTTTGTACACCCCTAACTCGATTCTGGATCTTGTTCCTGCTGAAGATGTGGCGATCATGAATTCTGCAACATTGAAAGACTTGAAGCTTGCGATCAAGAAGAAAGTGAACGAGATGGAGCAATCTAAGATGGGGCATCGCCACATTTCATGGTACTCTTTCTTGATCCTTGGTAAATTCAACTATAAAAGACAATTAGTTGAAATCTTGAGTTAGGTTCACTGATCGTTGTGGATTTGCAGGAAGCATGTGTGGGCAAATTTTTGCTTAGCACATCACAACGAGAAGCTTCTTGATGATAGCTCTGCACTTCAAGATTTTGGAATCCGCAATAATTCTCAGGTTCTTTGCTAGAATTTTTATGATCTGATTGATTTTTCTTACCAGCAGATATCGTTTCTGAATATTAGAAGCTTTATCCAAGTTGAAAGAACAACAACTTGTTGCAGGTGAATTTTGTCCCATACGTTATGTCAAAGAATTCCAGAAGGCATTCTAGAAGGAGAAAACATCGTTTCTTTCACGGTCTCAACAAATGTGCATGAACAGACGTTTTGGGAATGTTTCTCAAGCAGAATTTCAGTAAGCTAGAGTTTGCGTAACAAGTTCTGTAACTGGATTTGAATTGAATCAATTATATGAATTTGAGCTTATCTTTTTGTATAATGATATGTAAAATGTGTACAATGGATGTTTTTAGACTTAGATTACATAGACTTTAACTTATGAACAAAACCAAATAGAGTGGAGACATTTATTCCATATTCCTTACCTCACTGTTTATGTACTAAGCTTATCTTTATGGTTTTACCTAGTTAAGTACTTTGATTAACCTCTCATGAATTCAATAATCATTATTATATTATCTAAGCTCAAAATTGTTGTACATAATTGAAACAGACAAACATCAGATCATAATCGAACGATCCCAAGCACTACGGAAGGGCAATATTCGAAAGCAGTAAAGTGAAAGCCTCTTGGCCGATTCCAATTGCAGCAGCAGCCTTCTCGGTTGAAGTTCTTGTCGCTTGCATAGGTATTCTAACGATCATGGCATGACAATGTTGAAGCAGTCAATTGCTTCTAATATTCACTACTTTTATACAGTGCCTTCATATATTTCTTTGTAACCATGTTTGCTGATAATGTTAATATTGTTGCACATGAGATAGAAAAAGACTATCAAAAGCTCATTTATTTGGCATTCTCATATTCTCAAATGGAAGGGTCTTCATTGTACATCTGATATCTTTAGATTACAAGTCTATAATGGATGTGTTATTTTTAGTATCCGTGAGTGCATACGATAGTTAATGTGTATCTAAACTATTTTCATAAGACATAACCTACTCAATAACATTTGGATATTAGAAAACCTGTAAGAAATTATTTTTTAGGTAAGCAACCTTTATGGTTTGAACTCTTTTAGACCAACAATGGAAGATGAAACAAAAACACAATTAGAAAGGCACATTTCTCTGGCATTATAAAGCTGAAAGTTTCAACATTTTTACATTTGTCAATGTAAATGGTTTAAGCAGACCAAGATGCCAGTTCCAAAAGACAACTTTGTAGTGTGTAGCAGCAGTAGTTGTAAAACTTGTGGCCAAGCACTTAAGAGTTTGGTTAAAAGAAACTATGGTTGCCATGTAAAGTTAGGAGGATATGATACAAAGTCTTATATATCATATAACTTTAGCAGTACCCAAAAAAGAACCTAAACTGCTGAATTCTCTTCCTCTGCAACTATCCATGTTTTGAATAATTAGCTGCATGAATATCAGTTCCCAACCTCAATTTCTCTTTGTACTCTTTCAACTCTCTCTTGTATCTTTCCTTGTCTTTGAGCCCAATGTTTTGATAAACCTATAGAAGCAAAAACACTCATTAGATAAAACCACAATAAGTTAAAGAAATCAGTTGGAATTTTGAAAAACAGCTTGACAAACATACCACCCTTTCTTCAGGGCTCAGTTTGTTCCAAGACTCTCCAATCATCTTAGTGAACTCCCTCTCTCTGTTTGGGTACAAAGATTTGAGCTTGTAATGCTTCTCTGCAAAGAAGAAATTGTACCCACTTCTATTCGGTTTAGGGTGGTTCGGGTCTCCCTTTCTCCGATTCCTCCGGTTTCGTCGACCAGAATGCTGATGTCTGCCTCCGGTGTAAGGGACAATGGCATTAGAAGGCTGGGGCCGTAGATTGGACGGAGATGGCTGTTCAGGGTGGTAAAGTACTCCTCTCAGAACCTCAGATCCCAATTTCACAGACACTAGGTAACCACAGTCGAATTTCCCATCAATAGTTCCAGTAACTGAAGAAACATAAAGTTACTTAAACACAAAAAAAAACAACCTCCACTTCAAACAAAGAACATAGATGTACAACAACCAACATGAGAATGGGAGAAAAGTACATGAAAACTAAACAAAGACCCACAAAAAACACACAACATGGAGAATTTAGCTAGTCAGCTCTATTGTAGTTGAACTTAGGGTTTGAACTTGTAACCTAAACTCTTGATTATTAAGTCGTACAAGATCTACTTTTGGCCTATTATAGTTAAACTTGGTTACAATGTGGTGGCCACATCGAATAATTTCTCGAATCGGGTCGGATATACAGAAGCCATTAGAGGCAACACTGTTTCACTTTTATTGCTTGACCCCACTAGGAATTAAAAGAAGTGGAATGTAAAAAAGGGTTGTCACCTTCAGCAGGAGGACCAGGCGAAAACGACGGCGTTTTGGGAGTATATTCCACCAGAGCCAATTCGTTTTCACTAGTAGGGCTACCAAAAGCAAATGGCACTGTAGAAGAAAAAGAAGACAAAACCCAACTCAGATTTTACAGCAAATTCCGATGTGGGAAGTAAAATAAAATAAAATAAACGGATAAAGTAAACAAAGAACAAAAAGGCACCTTGAGGGAAACAGATGGGACCCTGCCGGCCAAACATGTAAACTTGCTCGTAATGGTAAAGAAGACTTAGATAATGTTTTCTCAATACAAATGAAGCACTTGTCGTTGTAGGAGAAAACTTAAATACACTCCCAACTTCCCTCCATTTTTTCTCTGCAACAACCTGAATCCGCCATGAAAATGGAGTTCAAAGCTTAAGAAAAAAACCCTCTTTTTCTCAAATGAAAATGCTTCATTGTTGAGAATGGAAAATGAAGAGCCAAAACTTGCCTTTTCATGGCCGCCCCTTCTTGTAACCTCTGTATATAAAACATGCAAGTCTAGCTCCTTCCCTCCAATCACAGGAATCCTTCAAAATATTCAACAAAGAAGAAACAAAAAGATTAAAAAAACACCCACATGAAAAAAGAAACTGACTTTTTTTATTTAATCCTTCGTTTTTTACAGGAAAAAGGTTGAAACAGAGAAACTTCAAGGAAAAAAGAATGGAGATCCCGAAGACAGTAGTAGGTGCCCCGGTTATGTAGTAGGGCGAAACCCCAATTCAAAACCCACTAGTAAGATCAATTATAAAATCTCTGATTATCTCTCGGGTCTGGATTTTAAGACCAGCCCGAGTACCCATAGATATGTAATGAGGCCAGGCTTCGATTCTCCATTATAAAAAGTATAAAAAAAGGGAAACAAGAGTAAAACGAGTGAGATTAACATTAAAATCTCTTGTTATCTCTCGGGTCCGGATGTTGAGACCGGCATGGGTGGCCCAGATATGTAATGGTGTGAAGCTTCGATTTTCGGTTATAAAAAGAAAAAAGAAAATCAGAGAAATCAGAGGAAGAAAAAGCGTAAAAGTGTGGTGTCTTTAGAATGTGGAGCCGCCATTAATAATACCATAAAGAGTTTTCATATTTAGAAGGAGAAAAAAAGTCTCACATGAACTTTGTGTTCATCATAAAATGGAAACGCCTCAAAGTGTCCCAGAAAACGGTCGGGTCGGACGAAACTGTATCATGGGTGGAGAGCGCCGGCGGGTAATGCTTGTCTCCGCCGCCGTTCCAGCTTTTGGGCCTCGCCGGCGGTGACATATTCCGGTCAACAAGTGGCCGGAGAAATTCGGAGAGAAGGGAGAACAGTAGAGGAAGAAAGAGAAAGAGTAATGGTAATATTAAAGAACATTTGATTTGGAAGGGTAAAGTAATTATTAAATTTTTAAAGAGGGGAAAAAGAGTGAGGGAAGCTGGAATTAAAGAAGATGGTTGGAAGCGTGAAAGGCAACTGTTATGCAGAATTGGCTTTTTCTGCAGCATTTGAAATCAAAGGAGGTAAAAACCAAGGAACAAACAAACCCAACCCCCCCCCCCAAAAAAAAAAAAAAAAACCCTAATGTCAGAAATTAATATCATAAAGTCAAGGAATTGATTGAATAAAAAAGCATAGATTACACATAAATAATGATTTACACATATTTAATTTGTCAATAATAGCGAATAAAATTGAATCATAGGGTGATCTAATGATCACGAGGGTTTTGAGAAGTTTAGAAATAATGAATTCAATTTATAGTAATCACTTTTTCGGAATTTATTTCCTACAAATTTTTTTTATATTCAAATGTATTTAAATGTTGTAAGATCAATATGTCCAGTGACATAATTGAACTACACACAAACTAGTTCATACAGTCACATGTATAAAAAAATAAAAAAAATAGATTATTTTATAGGTTTTACATACTAAATTCTAGTTTTTTTTTATTATAAAGTTAAAGTCCTCGTGGGGTTACTAAACTCTAGTTTTAAAATTATATAAGGAAAATGACAACTTTTGTCAAATTATAAGGTAAATTCTAGGATTATGAAAAGAGTTTTAACTTTCATGTGACCAAATTTAAAATTGTTATATAAAATGGATGAAAAAAGGTTTGACATGCATGCAGGGGGGGTCCTTTTTTGGGGTTTCTGAAGCAAATCTCTGGAAGAAGATATCTGAAACACACTTTTTGGGGGAACGAGTTTAATACACACTTTGGGGGGTGTTTGGACTATAAAAAAAAAAGGGAGAATAAGAATGAGAATAATTTCTTGTGTTGGAAACACCGGAAATCATTTATTCATAATTACGTTTTTTAAAAATTACTTTTTTCATTCTCTTTCTAATTACTTTTTATTTTATCTCCAATAACATTTTCTATACATCACTATTTTTTATTCACATCATATTCATTACTTTATTTTTCTCATAATCATTACCCTTATTCCAAATACAAATAATTATTCTTCTCATAATCATTACCTTTCTCCTAAACTCAAATAATTATTCTCTTTTCCTCAAACACCCCTTTACTTACTTAGTGAGCCCATTTAACTTTAGACTTAAGAAAATGCAAAATAAGTAAAAAAAAAAAGCAAGGGGTTTGGGTTTTCCCTATCCACTCCCTTAGCCTTTCATACGTAACCTGCACTGAGTGGTCTACATTGCTATGTCCTTCACCCTTTTTCTTTTTTTCTTTAAATATATATATATTTATTTATTTATTTATTTGGGATCTTTTGTTTTTGTTTGTTTTGTTTTTTTGGCTTCTTTCCTCGCTTATTTAATTGATTGCAACCTTTTTCGGGTGTTATTTTGGGAATATTATATATATGTATATATATGTATATATATATATATGTATATATATTTCTTTTATCATTTTTTTATAATTTTTTTATGGTGCACTTTTCTAATGAATAATTATAAGCATGAGTAAATTGTAATATATTTATTCTCAAAAAAAAAAAAAAAAAATTGTATTTATAATTATTAATATGTTTTAATATTTTATTTTCAAAAATAAGTTTCAATATTATATTGTATGTTGGGATACAAATAAAATATCTCATATTAGTTAAATGAGAGAAAGATCATATGTATATAAGTGATGATAATCATCCTCATCGGTGCGAGGCTTTTTGGATGAAACTCAAAATAAAGCTATGAGGGTGTATGCCTAGAGTGAACAATATTACACCAATGTAAATGTGAAGATTAGAGCTGTCATCCTTCTTATCATTATAAATACTTATTGATATTAAGTATTACATTTATTATTTTTTTAAAGAACTATATTTATAGTTATTTTCTAGTCTTTTTTTTAGTTCAGATTAGAATGGAATCCATGACTTCTTGGTCATGAAATATACAATAATGTTAATTATTGTTCTTATTGATAATATATATTTTTTTCAATTATAAAAAATGGTTAAATAATTCAACTACCCAAAATTGTTCAATAAGTTTTAAAATGATAGTCAATACGTAATGTTACTCTTTATTTTGTAAACTTTCTAAAACTATATTTGTAGCAGAAATTCATTGGATTTTTGTAGGATTTTTGGATGGAATAAGAGTTTACCTTAAATTCTAACCCGTGTTTGAAAGATACTCGTATTTGTAAATCAATCAAATGATTTTCTTCTTCAGTATGCCTTGTGTAAAACAAACTTGTAATGTTTTTTAATGTAGTGAATGTGGGGGTATGATTGTGTAGGGGTTTTAATCTTTGTCCTTAAAAAAAAAAGTATATGTCAATTATTATTAAATTAATCTTACTTTATCGAAAAAGTTAGTGGCCTAGTGGTCTTATTGTTTGATGGTAATTTAGTTTAATACTACAGTCAATATCGATTAGATTGAATTCGTAATTGTGGTGTTAAAGTGGATTACTACAAAATAATGAAATCACTAGATTATCAACCCTTTTGGTACATCCAAACACCTTTTTTAAGTTTGTATCTATTTAATTTTTTTAATTTTAAAATTATATGAGAGGTCATTGAACTTTATTCCTTACTTCATTGAATCTTCTAAAATTGTGTAATAGAAACTCTTAAACTTTCGAATTTTTATTCAATAAATCTTTGAATTTTCAAATTGGGTCACAAAAAATCTTTGATTTATTTAACAATTTTCAAAACTTGCAATTCTAATAAACACAAAAGGTAAGTTTAAAACTCTATTAAACACAAAATTCAAATATATCAAATACTTTTAGACATTTATTCAAAAAAAAAAAAAAACTTTTAGCCCATTTAAAAGTGTAGCATTGGGCCTTAAAAATTCCTTCCAGGTTCAAGATATTTTTATGGAGATTTTTCCATAGTTTTCTGCCTATCAAGGTAGCGTTATCGCGAGAGGGGCGATTTTGGATCCATTATGTAGTGTGTTCAAAGTAGCAAAGGATTCGAACTTCCACGCTTTCTTTGGGTGTCGTCGAGCAGTGGAGATATGGGGGCAATCGTTCATTATAACTGATTATGCGTATGCTGCAGAGAGTCTTCTTGATCCAAAGGAGTTGCAAAGAGTCTCCTTGATCCAAAGGAGTTGTCGTTTTGGGCTGTGATTTGTTGGAGGATCTGGGTTGATAGAAATTGTGTTGAACGAGGGGTACGGTTCGGCTGAAGATGTATGTGTGTTGATCATGAGCTATGTTGAGGAGGTGTGTCCGAATCTAGGTGTTATACCAGCTGGTGTTCGACCCAGACATTTGGAGCGGTGGTCCCTTCTTCCTTATGGGTCGGTTAAACTAAATACTGATGCTTCCCTATCGATGGTGGGGACTGGTTCTGGTTTTGGGGCGGTGGCCCGAGACACTGAAGGGAACCTGATCTTTGTTGTCGCTGAATTTTCTTCTAATTGCTTGGACCCACTGGCTGCCGAATTGCCC
The DNA here is from genome assembly GCA_037833695.1 of Sechiopsis laciniata. NCBI lineage: Eukaryota > Viridiplantae > Streptophyta > Magnoliopsida > Cucurbitales > Cucurbitaceae > Sechiopsis > Sechiopsis laciniata. Next base: position 784,952 of record JBBMKA010000022.1, on the reverse strand, counting down.
GTGTTGCGAGTCGGTGTTCGGGTGGCATCTGAGATGCTGTTGGGACCTATTTGAATTGAGACTGACTGCAAGGGGATTGTCGATGCTATTGCTTTTCAGTCGTTGTAATTAGCCCTTCAAGGGTTTTTTTTTTGAAGAACTGTGTGAGGTTTTTTGCACTATGAATGTGGTTGGATTTCGCTTTGTGTATCGGTCAGCAAATATAGTTGCTGATGAATTGTCGGCTTTTGCTTTGAATAATTTTGGCATTGTTGTGTGGACGCTGAGTCCTCTTAGTTGAGTGATCTCCCTCGTTAATAGAGATCTCCGTCTTTGTAGCCCGTTGGGCACTTTCGTTGATTAATGAAATCGAGTTTTTTTTTTAAAAAAAGAAAGTGTTTAGACTTATTTGATAAAAATGAAAAGTCCTCTTAGTTGAGTGATCTCCCTCGTTAATAGAGATCTCCATCTTTGTAGCTCGTTGGGCACTTTCGTTGATTAATGAAATCAAGTTTTTTTTTTTTAAAAAAGAAAGTGTATAGACTTATTTGATAAAAATGAAAAGTTCATTTGTGATTTAACCTATTGTTTGTTTTACACGCAAGCCTATTTTAATCTCTTTGTTCTAATAATGGTTTTTTTAGTATAAATTAGAAGAAGAAGGATTACAAATACCGATTCAAAAGATCGAACTCGTGACCGTGAAATAGAAATGAATTAACACTAAACCAGATAACCAATGGCGTCACCGACCCATTCGCTGTATATTGCAATTTTTACATGGTAATTTATCTCATAAATTTTCCTCTAATCGTTTTTTTTTTTTTTTGAGTAAATCTTCCTCTAATTGTTGAACTAAAAAAAGTTATTATTCATGTATATTGCAATTTTTCTTCTTTTCTAAGTTTCATGTATGTATAATTGTTAGAAAGTTAATGTAAAATAATGTGAATTCGTGCATACCTCAATTGACTAACACTTAACTTTTTCAAGGACAAATTAAAATATAACGCGAAGTCACTTTTTTTTTTTTTTTTTTTTCATTTTTTCTTTTTAGTACACAAAGTTTTATTCTTCTGTTTCAACAATATATTATTTTTTTCTTAAAGAAAAAAAAAATAATAATAATTTTCTTTAATTATGAAATTATAAATAAAAATAAATTTTATTGGATAACTGCCGATAACTAAGGCAACTCTGATAATTTCTGTAACTACCCAATAACCACTATTAATTCAAATTCAAATTCTACAAACTGTTGGCATAAGATGTTTTAAAAAAAAAACAGTTGGCATAAGGTCATTCCCCATGTATTGCAAATTTCAAATATTTCAACCGTTGACTTACATTTCCAACAATTAAATTCCACGTGTCATTGTTAAATAAAAATGATGATATTTTTATAAGAGCAATACTTAGATTAGAGTAGGTAAGTATTTTGAAAATACTTACCCACCTTAGAGATACATATTTTTACTTTTTTTTAAAAAAATGACTTTGATTGATGGAGAAATAAATGTTAAAGTGGAGAGAGAAATGCAAAAAAATAAAAATATGTGGTTGTAAGAGTGGATAAGTACTTCCAAAATACTTACCCACCCTTACCTAAATATTACTCAAATTTCTAAGTTCTTCCCTAATGCCCCACCTTTTTTTTTCTTTTCTTTTTGAAAAATATAAGAAATATACAAGTTTTATATTTCACGCAAATAGGTTATTTAATATGTTCTTAAACCTTTAATTTTAAGTTGAAATAAAACTTTTCAAAATTGTGTAATAGAATGCTGGAGTTTTGAAGTATAGATCTTGTGATTCTTAATAAGATGTCAGGTGAAAAATGTTTAATTTCACAAAATTTTTGTCTCTAATAAAATATTGACTTCAACAATTTTTAAAATATACAAATCTACTAGACATGAAATACCAAGTTTAGGGTCCAATTATGCAGTAAAGAAAGATCCAATTATACATAAGAAATAAATTTACATTGAATTAAAAAGTAGATCAATTAATTTAAAAAAACAAATTTGTATTCGTCGATAATCTATAAAACACGATAATAGCCTTAACTTAATAATTTAATATTTCTTTAAAAAAAACTTATAATTTAATATTACTGACTTCTCAAAAAAAAAAAAAAAAAAATAGTAGAATCGAATTCCAAGAATATAATATCTCCTTTTTCTCAGAGCTTTCTCAGTAAATGCGTTTTTCTGACTTGCCTAATTATCATTAATACTCTTATTTATTTTATTTTTAAAAAGAATTAATATTCGTATGAGAAATAAAATACACATTAAATGAACATAAATGACTGAGCTTCTACGCAGAAAAATTCCACTTAAGAAGGATATTCTTTACTTTCTTTTACAGAGGAAGAAACCCTATTTATTTGCTCATTATGAAAAATAAACTTAAACTCGTAATAAGATTTGAAATGGAAGGATGGAATTGAATGGAAACCCATAACTTTTTTCTATTATTAATCATATATTGTTACTCATTACAAGTTAAATACAAACAATTGTTTTATATCAACATTAAATTATGCTCAAGTTGATAGAGATTGTTACTTGTTATTACAAACAATTGTTTGCCAAAAAAAAAAAACAATAATTTATCAGTACAAATGTCATGAATTTGAATCTCTAGACTACTTTTTAATTTGAACTCAAAAAGATATATACAATTTTTTCAAATATTAATCTAATCATTACACATAATAAACACACATTTATTAAATTTTGTACGGACAAAATAACTATCTAACCACGTTCAAACGATTATCTTTAGACTTCAAAGACACATTAGTACAACCTATAGAATAGATTTTGTTCAAGTAAGGTCGTCGTTCAAACGATTACCTAAAAAACCTTAAAACATATTATTTCATAATCTCTATAACCGCTCTAAGATATGTTCTTATTCATAACTAGTTTCACTTGGTTGTATTCCATCCATTCAATTTAATTATTTTCTACAAAGTATAACTCAATTTAATTATTTTCTACAAAGTGTATAATAGCATAGCAAGAAAAATTGATTTTTAAAAATTATTCTTCGACCACCAAGGATTTAATGATCAATGGGTGCACCCTCCTTTACACCAACATGCTCAAGATCATAGGCCAATTAATTTTTTTTTCTCTAATATCCGTAAATGTTCAGATCTATTTGTACGCACCTTAACTATTCTCACGAGATATATAAAATAGTTTTATAACATTTTGATGTCAAAGAAATTAATTTAGGTGGCCAACATATATTAAACTCATTAACTTTTAGGGTGCATTTGGAGCCACGGCTATGTAATTGAGACAGTGGTGGATTATAATAAACATTATTTGGAGTGCATGCTATTATAAGAAGAGTTTTGATGAATAATGTTTGAGGTACAAGTTATTATAAAATGAGTTATGGTAAATAATATTTAGTAGGGAAGTTATTTCATAGGAGGTATGAAAATATTTCTACATTTAAAAAAAAAAAAAAAAAAACTTAAAATTCCTTTAGACATAATTTAAAAATAATTAATTAAAAACCTTTTATTAGATAATTAAGAGCCAAAACTACAATTTTTCAAATTATCATTTTGTAAAATAACTTGAAATTCCGATTTTCCTTCACCCCTACTTAAGTAAAAGAGGAGATTTCAATAGAGAGAAAGATTTGGATGGAGCTCAAGCTGCACCCATCACACATGCTACTCCTTTAAAGACTAAAAAAAAAAATTGTAGAAGGAGTGACATGTATAGTGGGTGCAGCATGAACTCCACACAAATCTTCCTATGAAAATCCATTGAAAAATAATGTCATTAATGTTCTTGTCGATTGATCAGAACATTAATGAAACCATTTTTTTCGACGACCACACGTGAACCCAACAATGGCATCATGAGAAAGAAAATCCACAAGAAATCCCAACTGGCAGAGAAGAAGAACCCATTACAAATATAAAAATGACCAAATTTGATCTGAAACTTAACCAAAAAATGAAAAGAAAGAGCAAGGTTCCACGATGATGTAGAGGCAAAAGACCAGATGAGCAAGAAACAGGGGAAGCAGAAGATAGTCGAAGCGAGAATATGAATTTCGCGGGTTGATTAACGGCCAGTGGATATTATGGAGAAGAATAGAGCATTTGATCCTCTATTCTTCTCACTCTCAAAGACCACCCATTCAAGGAGGAGAAGAAGATATTATGGGAGCATTTTATCCGAGCCTTTTGTTGGAATGTTTGGATTGAGAGGAATAAACGTAATTTCCAAGATAAATCTCCTCTCTACAGCCGATACATTGAAAATGTAACCCTAAATGCTATCAATTGGTGTAAACAAACCTCACTATTTCATGCCTATAGTTTTGACTCTCTTAAATAGAATAGTTGGAGATCTTTTGTATAAACCTTGCATATTGTAATTTCATATATTAATGAAATCATTTTTTATCAAAAAAAAAAAAAAAAAATTCATTGTAGTGGAGCTATCACTCCGATTCATAACAATTAATGTATAGACCAAAAATATGTTTAAATTTATCGGTCATACATCGACAACTACATGGTGTCAGCCATAATAAACAATTTTCCAACATGAATATTTCAAACCTTGAGAGGGTATACAAGAATATGAGTCAAACCAATAAGAACAAGAGCTCAACCGATATACATGTGCGCCCATAACCAAGAGGTCAAGGTCTTTTGAATGAAAAAAAAAACTTGAGTTAGAGACAGTAATAGGAACTTAACTAATAACTGATTGATACTCCTAATTTTCTTAATAAAAAGTTATGCTTGATCTGACTAGAGTATAAATGAAACAAGCACTAAATCATAAAATATAAATATTTTTTGATCAATGCATCCAAATGGCAAGTTAAAGAAAAGGTAAAAGAAGACCTTTTAAGCTTCAGCTGGTATCTCCATGTCAACTCCTGTGTTCTTAGCATTATCTGCAACTTCATCAACAGCATTTAAATCTGAATAATTGCGATGGTTTAGAGAATGCAGCCATAAGGCAACAGCTCCCTCTTTGTGCTCTGTGGAAGCAATATGAGAATATATTTGCTTCATTTTGAAATCTTCTGCTGCTTCTTCGAATGCTTTCATTGATACCTCTTCATGGCTGTCTTTCCACTTCTGATTATATGATGTGAATAGACACTCCTCTAAGTACAGCCCAACCTCAGGTGCAGTGGGAACATTGAAATTTACATCCCTGTGTTTGAATTTTGATCACCAAGAGTTCATGGAATCCACTTATTTTCGTTTTTTGATATCCGTGAGTGTCTGGTCAGCATATGTGTACCTCGACTATTCTCACGAGACAACCCGCTTGACCCTACAATACTTGGGTATCAAGAAAACCCGTAGAAGTACGAGGTAGGTGGCTACAATGGATCGAACCCACAAATTTTTGGTTTCCCGAAGTTCTCTTGACCACTCGGCCGGCTGGGCCAATCTATGATGGTTCATGGTTTAGTTCAATTCTTTTAAAAATGTAATAAGAACCAAATATATATTATAATAGAAAGATAATAAAGATACTAGATAACCTCCTTAATCATTACAACTTGAATATTGGATTGACTCATTATTGAGAGAGGGATCTTTTGATAGGGCTAGACTCTACAAATAGAAAATATCCAGTAAGAATTGAACCTACGAATTCGCTCTGACGTGTGTGGTTTTCTTCGAGTGTTTTATTGTTAAGTATAGTTATGATTTTTTCAATTTTTTTGTCGATTGATCAAATAAATAGTAGTTATATCTATCAATATAAGGTCTCCAAGAAGTGGTGCAGTGGTTAAAGACTTGGGCTTTAAGGGTATGCTCCCCTCAAGGTCCCGGGTTCGAGACTCACTTGTGACATTACTCCTTCGATGTCTCCGGTGCCTAACCTAGGAACGGGCGTAGTTATCCTTATTTCAAAAAAATATAAGATATAATGAAATGGTAGTTTTAAATGGAAATTACTTTGTCTGGCCTAGGGACGAGCGTGGTTACCCTTGTTTCAAAAACAAAATGGCAATTACTTACTTTCGCAAAGCCTTCCTGATCAATGATTCAGGAGCACGGTTCCTCATGATTGCCACTGCAAGACCAATCATCTTCCGGATTTGATGAAGCATGAAGCTCTGCCCAACAACTTCACATTTCACAAATTCAATGCCATCAACCACGACGGTGGTAGCCGCATCGAAAGCAACAATGAATCGATAAGCGGCAGGGTCCTCTGGTTTCATTCTGGTAGTGAAGTTATGGAAGTTATG
>JBBMKA010000022.1:749310-778603 GCA_037833695.1 Sechiopsis laciniata | reverse complement strand
CGTATTCTTGGTTAAATTGATTGATTAGTAAAAAGTAAATTAATTTGTTTAATTGGGCCCACATTAGGAAAAAGCTTATAAAAGTTTAAGAAACTTTATTCACCCCCTCTTAAGTTGTCATATCGATCCAACACTTTAAAGTCAGCACCATTGGTTGAGCAACCGACTTCGCACCAAGCAAACCATAATTCTCGATCAGTTGTAGGCAATATTTTCGTTGTGATAGGTATATTTCATCCTTTGAACGAGAAATTTTGAGCCCAAATAAGTAATTTGCATTTCCCAAGTCCTTAAGTTTGAAGGAATCATGGAGAATTGCCTTTACTTCCATGATTTTAGAAGGAGATGGTCCTGTTACGAGAATGTCGTCCATATAGACAAGCAAAGCAACAAAGGTTGTTCCAGACCTTCTTGTAAACAAAGAGTAATCAGCCTCCATGAAAAAGAAGGACTGAGGAAAATTTGGAGAACCATTGTCGACTAGCCTGCTTCAAACTGTAAATAGATTTAAGCAACTTGCATACAAAAGGAGTCGAGCTGAAATTTTGTTTTTTATCATAAAATCCAAGGGGTGGTTGCATATAAACTTTCTCAAAGAGATCTCCATTTAGAAAGGCGTTGTTTACATCCATTTGGAAGCAACAAGAGTCAGTAGGACTTTCACAGATACAATTTTTGCCACTGGAGAGAATGTATCCAAGTAATCCACGCCTTCTTGTTGGCTATATCCCTTAGCCACGAGACGAGCTTTATATATTTCAATAGAACCATCCGAATTATGCTTGATTTTATATACCCACTTAAATCCTATAGCGTGATGACCCATGGGTAAAGGAACAAGAGACCAAGTCTTAGTACGCTCCATGGCATCGATTTCTTCTTTCATTGCCATTTTCCAATGATCATATTTAATTGCCTGATGAAAAAAGGATGGCTCGAAAGACATGTCGTAAGGTGTTGGGTTAAGTCCCACAACGAGTTGGAGACATTCATGAGGAATGATTGATGAGTTTCTCCAAATCTGTCATATGATAAGTATTGTTGGAGAGGGTAAGTGTAGCTAGACACCTTATGCTTATTGTGTTGCGAGAGGTGGCAATGATAATCTTGTAAGAAAGAAGGAGGTTTGTGGGTTCGAACTGATCTTCTAATGGCAGTGCTTCCAACAGGTTGTGAAGGTAATGAAGCAGATGAAGATTCACCAGACTGCTCACTGGTTTGCTTACTACTTTTAGCATTATCTGTCAAGTTCGAATTTAAACTCACTGGTTGATCATCTAAAGCAGAAGAAAGAGGCTCATTGAGCTTATTATTTTGAGCTTGTTCCTGCAGATTATGATCAACAGAGAAACCAGGACTTGAATGTTCAGAATTCTCGGCATAAGCAACAACCACAATGTCATGCACATCTGACTGTTGTTCATAAGGAAGTGTCTCTGATTGAATGCTTGTAGGCCTAGGTGATAGTTTGCAAGGCATAGGTCCAGATATGGAATAAGGCAAAACGTGTTTAGTAAAGATATCAAGGTTACCGAGCGCATCGCTCATAGGCAAGGAATGAAAGGGAAAGATGCCTTCTTCAAAAACATCTCTTGAAACCAAGGACTGTTGAGTAGCTATATTAAAGACTTTATATCCCTTTATACCGGCTGGATATCCAATAAACACACAAGCTTTTGCACGCTGATCAAACTTGCCCCTATGTGCCTTCAACGTAGACGCATAGCATAGACAACCAACGGCTCGCAAGGATGTATACTCGACTACTATTTTGTAAAGGATAGTGTAAGGGGCAGTGTTGTTTAACAAGGGCATAGGAATATGATTGATGATATAAGTGGTTGTCAATACACAATCTCCCCAGAACTTCAAGGGCACTCGTGATTGAAAAAACAAGGCTCGTGCAACGTTGAGTAAATGTTGATGCTTACATGAGTTTTGTTATGGAGTTTCAACATATGAATACTGATGTAAAGTGTCTGTTGTAGCGAACAAATTACTAAAGGCTAACTCGAGGGCGTTATCAGGTCAAAAAACCTTGATAACCTTATGAAATTTAGTCTCTACTAGCTTAAAAAAACGTGGTATGATGGTCTTTACATTAGATTTTGATCGCATGAGATACACCAAGATATACCTAGAACAATCATCTACAATGGTGACAAAATATCGAAAACCAGTAGTAGAAGGAATCTTAAAAGAACCTCAGACATCACAATGAACAAGTGATAACTCTCAAATAAAGCACATTTTAGGCTATTCTATTATGCATTATTCTAAGGTTCAAGGGAAATAATTGGGCTATAATATGTAAATTGCGAGTAAAAACTACTAGAGTCGCATGCATTCATGAATTATCATTAGAAGCACAGTTTCGGGGTTTTAGCATAAATATTGAATAAACTGTGCTAAATTAATGCACAATGCAGGAAATGCAAAGCTAAAGCGCGGGAAGAACAAATCAGCGCGAACGGTGACAAGCAACGCAGGAAGGCACAAAACCATAATGCAAACACGTTCGAGAGGATCATGCCAACAAGGAAATAACAGAGAATCAATCAAGCAATTAAGTTGTCGTCAATCAAATAAACCCAGCGAAAATCAAGAGATCCTACATTAATGAAGATTTTACGGCTCACCTACACTTGCTAACCAAGTAAATCATCTCTATAAATAACAAAGCAAGGAGCCGAGAATAGGTGAGCTGGTCGGTTGGCCAGAAGCCAATCTTAAAAAGAAGAAGCAACTGGTAGTGTTCGTGGGAGCTGATGACAAGGGGATTGCACACTTCACAGCCGCACCAATTCCATCATCTTTTACTTATTTTTCTTAAGAGTAGTTTATAAATTGAAACATTTCGTAGTAGTAATAAAATTGGCTAATTTTAGCTATCTACTAGTATTGATTGTTATACTGCGTTATAGGAGTTTTTGGTGTGAATTCAACTGTTAATGCATGATTAGGAATGTAGGTTATCATGTTTTACACTGCTGTGCTGTTATTTATTATGTATGCGTCGACTAGCTACCTACGCATACTAACCTGTAGTGAATTGAAAGAGGAACTGCAGGATGATCCAGTATGTTACGATAGGTTAGATGTAGCGTTGTTGCATCATTTAGAATGTTAGGAATAACTTTACTATCGCTTGCATCGCCCTGGGTTAGTATGGAGATTGCAGCGGAAGCTGGGTCTGCCATAAATCACGAAGTGCGAAAGTTACTTTTTAGATTAAGGAAGTAAGAAGCTTGATAACTAGTCTCGCATTTTTAACATATTTTGTAACTGCTTTCTCAACACTACTTATTGCATTAACTTTTAATTCTTGTTTTCATTAGCATTCATATTTACTTACTGTTAGCATTCAAAATCAACCACAAAACCAACAACAAAACCAACTCCAATTCCATTCTTACATTACGCATAACTCTCAAGCTAAACGTCCAGTTCTAGACATCAATCTTGTGAGGAATGATAAAATATAAATACTTATCATTTGCTGTATTCCAATCGCGTATACTTGAGCGTAAGCGATTTCGAGGCACACTTAGCAATAAGTTTAACTCCAAATTAATTACTGTACATTTATGTTAGCACCTGGAACGCAGGACCAACAAGATAAAAAACATCATCAACAACTTCATTAGTAAATGGAAATACAAGCCTTCTTTGTTTAGCTAAAGGACAAATAGTACACGGATCAAAATGTAAAGTATTAATCTCTAGTACATCTCTCATCATTGCTAGTCTTTTTGCAGATAAGTGTCCTAGTCTACTATGCCAAACATTAGAATCAACTGCACAAGATATAGCTCCATTCAAATCAACTAAATTGCTGTAGAGGGAAAGAGTATTAGCTACATTCATCAGGCATGAAAATGTATAGACCATTTGATGTCTTAGCCCTGCCAATCTTCTTCAAAGTCACCTTGTCCTAAACAAAGCATTCATTTTTTTTCAAAGCATTAATGGAAACGTTTTTATCGGCCAATAAACAAATAACAAAAACTAAATTGAACTTGAATTTTGGTATAAACAAGACATCCTGTAATACCAAATCCTTGCTAAGAGCAACATCTCCAAAATATTTTATCTCAACACTATACGAAGTAGGAAAAGTCACGTCATCCCACTAACTCGACGCATATTACGAAAGAGATGTGAAAGAAAACAGATCTGACGTGCATTGACATTATTAGGTATGCCATTGTTCATCTGTTTAGATAGGAGACCCATCAGTTGGGTGTACTGTGTCTTATTCAGAGATGAAAAGAAATCCGCTTGGGTAGGCTACGAAACCAGATTTGAAGAAGCTGATTTCTCGGTCATCGAGGAAGCATTGCGTTTTCGATATCCTGGAGGAAATTCGTGCAATCGATAATACTTCTCGGTAGTGTGACCTCTGTATCCACAATGTGTATAGATTGGTTTCGCAGAACTTGCCAGTTTCTTGAGATATGCGGCCATGAGAGCCATGGGTTCAATTTGTGTTGACTGTCTTGAGATTCGTTGTCGCTCATCTTGTATGACCTGGGAAAAAACCTTATTGATAGAAAGGATAGGATCCATCATCAATACCTGTGTTCGCACAGTAGTAAAGGTTTCACTGAGATACATCAAGAAGGCCATAACAAATTCTGAATCGAGATAGGCAACAAGATCCTTCGATTTCCCATAGGTGCACTCATTTTCAGGTCGAAATTCAACCAAATCTTGCCATATAGTCTTCAATTTGGTGAAGTAAACTTCGACTGTCATAGATTCCTGGATAGTTGTCACAAAATCTTTCCTCAACTGGAAAACTTTCGTCGTTATTCTCTTTGAACCTTTCAGTAAGTTCATCCCATACATCTTTAACACATCCATTATAGACAATACTCACAACAATGTCCTTTGAGACAGAGTTTATTATCCAAGAAGCTATCACATCGTTATTGCATTTCCAAGATGAAGCCAATTTTGGATTCGCAGGTTTCTTGATCTTCCCTCATACAAACCCTTCTTTGTTCTTGCTGGATAGTGCAATGGTCATCGATCGCTTCCAAGAAGTATAGTTGGATGATCCTAACAACGGTTGTGAGACAAGGACTATGGTTGCAGAAAATGAATGATGAAAGGAGAACGGGTTGAGTTGAGCTTCAAAATTTGCGAATTCTTCTTCACTGATTTCAACTGGGTCGGCCATGATCGGGCAAGACAAGAAACCGTGTTCTTAAGAATCAAGCGATCGAAAACCCAGAAACTAAGCGCAAGCACGCTTTGATACCATATCACGTTGAGATAAATGAAACTTCTCTCATCTTTATTGATTATCATGTGAGCTTATATAGAGCTCTTACAGCTAGCTAACTCAACAAAAGAGATAAACTAATTATCTAACTGTACAAAGGGGAAAACCAACTATTTACAATTAAACCAACTCTTACAAAGTATTTGTTATATTTGTTATTTGGATTAAGTATTCACGGTCGACTCTGGAGTAATCGAAGGAGATGACGTTGGGGAAGGCGGAGAGGGGAGGAAGAGGAAACTTGGCCCTGGTTAAGGGGTTGAGGAGGAGGATGAAGGAAGTGGATTTTGTCGTCGGAGAAGTTAAAGAGGTCGCACCGGGAGTTGTGGTACAGAGGAATTATGTGATCACCAATTTTGACAGACAAGCGACTGAGAATCAGAGATAGTCGGAGTAGATCGCGCAGGAGTTTGCTCCAATCCCCCATTTTTCTATGGATTTTGCGTTTTGAGCGGATGAGAATCATGAGGATGCCTCTATTTTCTCCACCAGTTAAAAAAGTTAAATTCAATACTTTATGCAGGTTAAAATACCATTTTGTCCTAGGCTATGGAGTTTGTTCCATCTTAATCTCTAACTTTCACATATCCAATTTTAGTTTTACAGGATTTGTCTAATTTTAGTCCTAGACTATAGAATTTGTCCAATTTTAATTCCTAAACTTTTAAATGTCCTAATATAGTCTATCAACTTTCAAAATAACTCAAAAATAGTCCCTATATAATTTTGCCCCCAATGTAAACCCAAATAAAAATTTAGAAAAAAAAAAAAAAAAACTAATTATTTAGTCTTTTCTAAAATTGTCTCTCTTTCCCTAGACTTAAATTTATCTCGATCAACTTGGCCATTGTTCCTTTCTCCTCTTTCAAATGGAAGGTTTCAAGGTTTATACATTAATAATTCATGTGGCTTTTTTTTCAAACTCAAATAAATAGTTGTATGCATTTAACAATTTACATCACTTTTCTGTTATGAATTTTAATAGCAAGGGTAACTTTGAACATTTTTTTAAGGTTTCCGGAATTTTTGAAACTTTTAGAACTTCAAGAATATTTTTAAAGACAACTTCCATAGTTCAAGAACATTTAGTATAATTTAGCCAAAAAAAATTACATCGTTCCATTATTAATGTTTTGTTACTCTAGGTAGTTAGGTACTACAAAAACCTATACTTTGTAACCCGGCTGCATCAAGAATTGTCAAATGAGATCTTATTAAGTTCACTCTTAAGACACCTTTCATAACCGTTTTGTTCTTATTTTTATGACCATTTATCTACAACTTCATCTTTTTATAAGAAAAGTTTTAAATTCTGAGTCAACTTCTAAAAACAAAGTAAATTCTCATAAACTATTTTTTTAGTGTTTAAATCTTGACTTGATTTATGAAAAATAGGTTAAAAAAAAAAATAACAAAGAAAAATCATAAGTAAAATTAGTTTTTTTTTTTTTTTTTTTTTGAAATAAGGGAAATCACGCCCGTTCCTAGGCCAAGCACCGAGAGACATCGAATGAGTAATGTCACAGGTGAGTCTCGAACCACCGGAAGACATCGAAGGAATAATATCATAGGTGAGTCTCGAACCTAGGACCTTGAGAGGAGCATACCTTCAAAATCTAAAGTAAAATTAGTATTTATAAACTTCTAACAAGATACCATCTAACCAAACAATTGGATGTCAAAGAAACTCATAAGAAATTAACGTAACTCATCGTAGACTGAACTCATCACCTCTTAGTTACTTAAGATCATTTTGACCATTAAGTCACTCCGTGATGGTTATCATGAAGACCTAGATAACAATCTCTTTGGATCACATTACACTAAGGTCTTGATCCCCCTATGAACAAGCTCAAGAGGACAAGTCAATTGAAAAGAAATATAAGTACACCATTCTTCCTCAAGACAATGAGTAACAATTCAAGAAACTAATGTAGTGGGGCGCTATCACTCCGATCATTCATTAGAAGCATGTACCAAACCAATGTTTAAATTCCTCTTTCATACATATAGTATTGTAAAAGTGACAACTACGTTATGTCTGCCTTACTAAACCATTTTCCCATACACATTAGTTCGAACCCTTGAAAGGCTATATAAGAACAACATGAATCAGAGATAGTAATTAAGAACTCAACATAACTAATGGATTTGCCTCATTTTCTTAATCAAAATTTATGCATAATCTGATTACAGACTAAAAATGAAGCAAGCACTAAATCATCAAAAATAAATATTTTTTGATCAAAGCATCTAAATGGCAAGTTAAAGCAAAGGTGGAAGAAGACCTTTTAAGTTTCAGTCGGCATCTCCAGAACGACACTCGTGTTCTTAGCATTATCTGCAACCTCATCAACGATGACACGCAAATCTGGATAATTGCGATGGTTTAAAGAATGCAACCATACAGCCACAGTTCCCTCTTTGTGTTCTGTGGAAGCAATATGAGAATATATGTGATTCATTTTGAAATCTTCTGCCAACTCTTCGTATGCTTTCATAGATACCTCTTCATGACTGTCTTTCCACTTCTGATTATATGATGTGAATTGACACTCATCCAAGTACAACCCAACCTCAGGTGCGGTCGGAACATTGATATTTACATCCCTGTGATTAAAGTTCCATACCAAAAGTTGACTGAATCCATTTCAATCTTATTAATCAATGTTTGAAAAAGATATGGAGGCTTATGCAGCCTCAAGGCTTGCGCTTTCTTTGAATCATAAGAGACTTATGCTGATATGAAAATGCACAAAGTCTATATAATGATTAGAATTTACAAGAATAGTATTAATTTTCTCCCTTCTTTGAAAATATAAGGGATTGAATTATAACATTATGAACTAGTATTATTTTTACTGCATACACTCCAATAACAAAAAAAAATTATAGAATACTTATGAGTGATAATAGTATGTTAGAGCCCTAGGAAGTGAAAGTTTTGGAATGTTAGAATTATAATGGTAGGTAGGGTATGGTGGTTATTAGCAGTGTTTTAAAAAGCGCAAGATGCACTAACGCGTACGAAGGTGCAATGGCCCTCTGGAGCCTGAGGCACAAGGCACACCAAAAGGAGAGGGTTTTTTTACTTAAGGCGCACTATATAAAAAAAACACAAAAAATTTATATTTAAGTGTGTATACACAATAAAAACACTTTTCATGGGCATAAATGAAGTTTTAACCAAGAATAATATATAAAACATACATAATATTCAACTATCAACCTTCACACGCTTCGAATGACCTAGTACGGGAATCTAAAACACAAAAAACATAAAGGAAATTAAAAATCCCACGAGCCGCGTGCCTTTTAGCACCTGGGGCTTCACGTAAGGTGCCATAAGGCGTGCACCTTATTACACGCGCCTCGCCTGGGACAAGCGTGGCACAAAAGGTGGGACTTGAGCCCAGGCATGCCTTTTAAAACACTGGTTATTAGCAATTAACGTTTTGCTTAAATAGCAAAAGGGTATGTATTTTTGGTATTATTGTCTTGGCCAAGACTTGGAAGGAACTAGCCCTTTCAATTGGCTATGATATTGTAACTTCTATCTATGATTATCAATAAAGCTCTTGTGTATTTTATTATTTCGGTGTTGGTTTTCTTGTATGTGTTCAGATTACTGGTGTCTTAATATAGTAGCGATGTTATAAGATATCTTCTAGAAATTTTGTTCACAGAACAATTGTCTGGTGATTTTTTTTTATCAATATTATCAATTATGTTTTTTCATACTTGTTTGCACAAATTTAGTTAAAATTGAGGCTTGTGCCTCTCCTCTTCAAGAGAAAAAGCCGGGAAAATTTGAGGTCGTCTAAAGCCTTTTAAAACTTTTATATATATGAGTGTTTCGGCCAGTTTATACGCATCTCGACTATTCTTACGGGACATACCGTCTGACCCTACATAGGTAGCCAGGCAGGTGGTGACTGTGAGGCCTCCGATGTGGTTTAGCTTATAAAATATTGCTATTAACTAATGGAAACCATATGAAAAAAAATCAAATAGTAGTTGTAAATGGCAATTTCTTACTTTTGAAAAGCCTTCTCAATCAATGACTCAGTAGCACAGTTCCTCATGAGTGCCACAGCAAGACCCATCATCTTCCGGATCTGATGAAGCATGAAGCTCTGCCCCACAACTTCACATTTCACAAATTCAATGCCATCAACCATGACAGTGGTAGCCGCATCAAACGAAATGATGAAGCGATGAGCAGCAGGATCCTCTGCTTTCCTTCTTGTAGTGAAGTTATGAAAGTTGTGAGTTCCTACATAATTCTTCAAAATCCTATTGAACCTAGCCTTTTCCTCTTCCCCATACTTGAAGCTCTCTGAAGATTTCTCCTTCCCATTAACTTCTTTGCATACAGAAATCTCAGACACTTCACTGCCTTCACTTTTCGCAGTATCTACACATTCAGCATTGAGTTCAGTTTCACTATTTTCGACTAAAATGCTAGTTTGTTGGTTAGTATCAGAGGTATTAGGCTTGTCCCCCAAAACCCCATTCCCCTGAACTTCAGAAACTTCAATGGCGTGTCCAGTGTTCGAGGAAATGTCCGAACCAGCTACCACAGTTTTAACTTCAAAATTACGCTTGCCCATCAAGCCATCGACCTTGCGTCCTCGTTCAGAGCACTTTAAGCACTTAACAAGCTCATTATCAGATCCTAAACTAGCCTTCACACTTTCCCTATCACGATGGCAATAAGGATCGAGAGCAAAAACAGGAATTAGGTAAACATACCTTCTCCGATCGCAGAACTTCTTCGCATTAAACGACCCAGTGACGCGTTTGAACCCGAAAATCCGTATCTGAGGCGAGAGATTCAAATTGAGACGCTCAACGAAACCCGGTGGATCGACGTAGAAGCGGCCGGAAACAACCTGACCCACGGCGCTAACGCCCTTGTCGGTGCGAGCCGAGCGGGCCCAATCGTAGCGCTTGGAGAGCCCCCGGTCCTGCTCCGGGACGGCTCCGGCGAGATACAGGGCTTCTTCGAGGTCGGCTTCGATGGTTTTGGCGCCCGGATTCTTCTGCATCCCTTGGTAACCGACGCCGCAGTAGGCGAAGAAAATGGCGATTTTGCGGCGCTTGTACCTTTGTTTGTTCGGTGGTGCTGGATTGGAATTGAGATCTTCGTCGTCGGAGGTGGATGACATTTTGGGCTTTTTGGGATCTGGCTCTTCGATTAACGGTTGCGGCGGTGATCTTCTGGTTTCCGTCGCCGGTTTTTCTTCCATTTTATTTTACTCAGGCGAGGGAGTGGATGCAGGTATCTCCATTTAGGGTTTTAGAGTGCGTCTCACAGATTTTAGTACTTGCAAAATTCCAACTTCTTTTTTTCTTTTCTTTTTCTTTTTTCTAAAAAAAGTTTCAAAATTTCAACTGTAAAAAATATTAGAGAAAATTTTATTATTATTTTTATTTAATTTGACTTTTATATTTTTAAAATTAAATATTTTACTAATGCTTTTCGTGTGTTTCTTTAGTCTACTTTTTAGTTTTTTTCTTTGGAAAATTAAATTAATTTGAAATTTGAAATAGTTAATTCTTTGATATCTTAAAATTTAAAAATAGTCTACGTTAGAGTTTGAGTTCTCTAGTTTGTCCTTTAATAGTAATTTTACATTCGTAATTAGGGTTTCTTTGGAGTATCTATATATATACATGTATATATATGTATATGTATATATATGTGTGTGTATATATATATGTATATATATATATGTGTGTGTATATGTGTATATATATGTATATATGTATATATATATATGATTTTACATTCGTAATTAGGGTTTCTTTGGAGTATCTATATTTATATATATATATATATATATATATATGTGTGTGTGTGTGTGTGTGTGTGTATCTATATATATGTGTGTGTGTATATATATGTGTGTGTGTGTATATATATATATATGTATGTATATGTATATATATATGTATGTATCACTTTCATTAGTTAAATATTAGATTTCCTATTCTTCTCCAATAATAATGTAGACGGGCAGCAGCTTAGTAAACATGTCTGCAAGTTGGCATGTTGTCCAAACTGGGAGGAGTTTTAACGAACCTTCATCAATCTTATCTCGAACAAAATGGCAATCCACTTCGATGTGCTTTGTTCTCTCATGGAAAACGAGATTAGTGGCAATGGAAATGGCTGCTAAACTGTCACAGTATACAAGAGATGGGGAGGGAGTGGAGATCTGGAGGTCCTGTAATAAGGACTTGATCCAACACAACTCAGTGGTGACAGTGGCAATAGCACAGTATTTGGCTTCAGCTGACGATCTGGAAACTATAGCTTTTTTCTTTGATTTCCAAGAGACGAGGGAGTCGCCTAAAAAGACACAAAAACTTGATACTGAATGTCGAGTGTCTAAGCAAGAACCCCAATCAGAATCGACGTAGGCTTTTAGATGGAACGAGCAGCTTGATCGTAAAACAATCCCTTGCCCAACATTTCTTTTTAGATAGTGTAAGAGATACAATGCGGCATCAAAATGAGGACTACACGGCTTGGAAATGAACTGACTGAGCTTATGGACAGCAAAACAAATATCAGGATGCGTTATTTACAAGTAAAGTAACCTTCCAATGAGCCGTCTATACTCTAAAGTCTGTTCAACATCAAGACTTTTACCTTCAGCAGCCGAAAGCTTTAAATTGGGCATCATCGGGTGTGGAGCAACTTTTGCAGCTAACATTCCATAGTCTTCTAATAATTGAAGACAATATTTACGTTGAGAAAGATATAAACCTTTGAAACCACTGCCTTGAGGCTTGCTTAAGACCATATATCGATCGATGTAACTTGTACACAAGAGGCGGAGCAGTTCCAACTTGTTTATCCTTATAATAGCCTTGAGGTAGGGCCATATAGACTTCCTCAAACAAATCACCGTTGAGAAACGCATTATTCACATCCATTTGTGATACTGGCCAATTATGTGAAGCTGCAAGGGAAAGTAGCATTTTGACAGAAACAATCTTGGCCACGGGGGAAAATGTACTTAAGTAATCAAACTCCCTCTTGTTGGCTGAATCCCTTTGCGACAAGACGGGCTTTGTATCGATCTATCGAACGATCAGGCTTGTGTTTAATTCTATAAACCCATATGCAGCCTATGGCGCGATGCCCTTCAGGTAATGGCACAATGCTCCAAGTGGAGGTGCACTCCATGGCATGAATCTCCTAGTACATGGCATCCTTCCAATGCTGGAACTGAGCAGCTTGTCGATAATGTGAAGGCTCGAATGCAACAGTAACATTCATTAAAAATTCTGATGAGACTTAGAAAACTTGTCATAGGATAGATACTTTTGGATAGGGAAGGAACAACTTGGAAAACTTGATGCAGAAGAGCCAAGTAAAAGACTACAATGATAGTTTTTCAGAAATGAAGAAGGGTTATGCCTTCTTATTGACCTCCTTGTACCAACTGTAGGGTGATCATTTATAGCAGGAATATGATTAATACTTGTATTAGCAGGTTAAACACTTCTTGATCGACTGTTATGTCAGTGGAAGTATTTGCATCGGGAGCCAAGAGATCATGTGGTTCATCAATAAGTTCAGTATGATCATTAATATCCTCAGTTATAAGACTGTCATGAGAATTAGGCAAATCAGTGAAATCTAAAACAACAGGATCAATAATTGGTGAAACATCAGCTGAAGATCTTGATTCTGAAGGAATATCAGTAACATGTGCTTGCTCTTGGTATGATGGCTGAATGCTAGAGATAGGCAAGTAGAAACCATCACAAATAGGATGTGGCAACACCGTTTCTGGAAAATGATCCACAGCAGCTCTCGTGAAGGTCAATTTATCCTTAAATGGAAACTGATTTTCAACAAAGACAACGTCGCGTGAAACCAAAAATTGTTGTTTTTATAAATAAAAAACTTTATAACCTTTCATGCCAGCAGGGTACCCCATAAACACACAAATCTTAGCACGGGGATCAAACTTGCTTCTTTTGGACTGTAAAGTAGACACATAACATTTACATCCAAAGGTACGAAGAGTGGAGTAATTGGCCTTTTCATTGCACAAAATAGAGAAAGGGGTTGCATTGGACAATAGAGGCATAGGAATTCTATTAATGATATAAATGGTTGATAGCACGCATTGATCCCAAAAAGCCAATGGCACTCCAGATTGAAAATTTAAAGCACGAGCTACATTTAAGAGGTGTTTGTGCTTACGTTCAACAACTGAGTTTTGTTGTGGGGTTTCAACATAAGAAAATTGATGCAGGGTGCCAATAGAAGCAAAGAACTTTTCAAAACGCAACTCAGGAGCGTTGTCAAAATGAAAAACCTTGATGGTCTTCTTATATTGAGTCTCTACTAGTTTAAAAAACTTAGGGACAATAGAGAGAACATCATGTTTTGAATGCAACAAATAAACCCATGTATATCTCGAACAGTCATCGACAAGAGTTAAAAAGAAACGATAGCCATGTTGCGAAGGCACTCGAATAGGACCCCAAACATCACAATGTACTAGATTAAAAATTTCACTAGCCACTTTATTATGAAAAGGAAAAACAAGGCGTCGTTGCTTAGCTAAAGGACATATATCACAAGTACTACAAGAACTAGAGCCTAAACGCAAGTCTTGTTTCATCCATTGTAGTCTTTTAAAAGAAAGGTGTCCTAGCCTACTGTGCCATGAGTCAGCACTGACAGCATAAGACAAGATCTCCTCTTTTCTACCGTCCAATCTCAAACCATCTTTTGATTGAGCAAGCTCCTCTGTTGGTGAAAAAATGTATATACCATTTAATGAGCTAGCCTTACCAATCATCTTCAATGATCCCCTGTCTTGAATTATACAGTCGAATCCAAGGAATTTAATACAGACATCATTAGAATGTAGCAGACAACCGACAGAGATGAGGTTAAAGGCAGATTGTGGTACGAATAAAACATCCTTCAACACAATTTCTTTGGAGAGAATAACGTCTCCAACATATTCTATTTCTACCCGATAAGATGTGGGTAGAACAACTGATAAATCTTGCACTCGTCTTCAACTAGAAAATGATTTATAACAATGGCAAATATGCCTAGCAGCACCATAATCAACTATCCAAGTATCAACATCAATCTTTAAGGAAGGAGAAGGGACAAAGTATATACCTGCTACATGAGCCATAGCACTGATATGTTCTCATTTCATTTCTTGGCCTTATCTGTTGAAAAGATTCAACAAGAGAGATTGTTGTGTGTTGTTTAAACTTGCGAAGAAATCTGAATTTTGTGTCACAGCATTTAGGCTGGCAGGTTTAGAGTTTCTTGAATTTTGTCCATCCTCATTGAAGGTAGAATTCGAAGCTGAGTTGCGAGGTTGATACCTAGGTGGATATCCATGTAGTTTGTAACATTTTTCTTTCGTATGGCCTTATAGCCGCAGTAAGTACATTTATTGTTGCTTCGCCGAGAGTGATTTCCAGCATTGTATACATCACCATTCACCATTTGCAGTAAGTAAAACAATGGGATCTATCATTTGTGCAGCAGTTCCTACAGCTCTTTGGCGTTCTTCTTGAGTGACCAGTGAGAAAACCTTGCTAATAGAAGGAATTGGATCCATGAGTAGAATTTGTTATCTAATTCCAGCATAGGAGTCATTCAACCCCATTAAAAAGATCATAACATACTCCGAGTTTAGGTGGTCGAGAGTCGATTTGAAACCCCCACAAGTGCAGTCATTCGAAGGTCGAAAATCAATTAAATCCTGCCATATGGTTTTGATTTTGGTAAAGTAGGTTTCAACAGAGGACGCACCTTGTGTAGTAGTTATGAGTTCTTTTCGGAGTTGGAATATTCTAGGTCCATTTCTATCTTTGAATCTATTAGACAACTCATCCCAAATTTCTTTGACATTATCGTTGTAAACTATACTGACTGCTATTTCTTTTGACACTGAATTTATGATCTAGGAACAGATGATATCGTTATTGATCTTCCAAGAGACGGCTAATTTTGGGTTCAAAGGTTTCTTGACATCGCCGGAGATAAAACCCCATTTGTTTTTGCTTGAGAGCACAATTGTCATCGCTCTTTTCCATGATGTGTAATTAGATGCACCGATGAGAGGTTGATTAACTAGAGTGGTGATGGAATTGTAAGAAGAATGTAGCAAGAACGGATTAGTTTCAGCTTCAATGTTGGCAGATTGCTCAGTACTGAGCTCTTCTGGTCCAGCCATGGAGGATCGACGATGATAAAAGAGAGGGAAAAAAAAGGAAACAGAAGCACCAAGTGTGCTTTGATACAATAACAATTTGTGAAGGAAAATGTTTTGTTATATTTATTCAATGAGAAAGCTTCCCTTATATAGAAGGAGAAGCAAAACAGAATACAAAACAAACAGCAACAGAATACGAAAAACCAGCAGAAATGACAGTGGGTAAAAACCAAAATAGCAAAGAATAACAGAAGGAAAAAAAAAGGGTAAAGGTTTAATTCTGATACAGGTTTAGAAAATCTCACCACCACCGACTAGTTGTTAGCACTGCCACTGCAGTTAGATCGTTGCTGCCCCGAAATTGCCGTCATATCCCGGGCTTATCTAAGCGGCGCGTGAGGCTCACGCGTCGCTAGTTTTGGCCGCTGCCACCTCTCACTGGCACGTGAGGGTGCATTCCAACTCATGATGAGGACTATTACATAAGAGATGAGTTTATTTACTTCTGTTGTAATTGTTTTTATTATGCTATTATGTGAAGTTTTTTGGGAAATTTTGAGTCTATTATTGTTTATTACAAATTGAGTTTCTATTGCATTTTTTTTTTTTTTTTTTGCAATTGTTGTTACAATTGCCGGTTGTTTTGAAATTTTGAGTAATTTGAGTTTAGCGACTGCTTTGTGGATTATTGGATTTTAAAATTTTATATATATATATATATATATATATATTAGAATCAGTTTTGAATTTTGAGTCATTGTAATTTCTCAATTTGGATGGTCATTAAGATTCTGACGAAACTTTGAAATTAATCGGTGGATTCAATTCTGAAATATTGTGGTATTTGGTGATTTTACCGCGAGTTCTGTGAAATCAATTTGAACTTTTGGGATTTTGCTTGAAATTAACTCTAAAATTGAATTTCAAATTCTGGAATTGAAGTCAATAATTGTGGCTGGCCAAATGAGTGGAAAATTGCAATTACATTTGAGCATTTGAATTCGACAGCTTCAAATAGAAATTAATTTTGGAATTTAGTGATTTGGCTTCTGTGGTGAAATTGATTACTTAGAAATCATTATGTGAAGAATTTTCTTGCGATTTCCAATTTGGGCAGTGTATTTTCGTATATATGAGGTGAGATTTCAGAAAATGTTTGAGGTTTCTTCAATGATTTCCAATTGGTCATGTTAGCAGCGAGTGTGTCATCGTGAAATCAATTCAGCTACTTCTTCAAATTGAGTTGTGTG
This sequence comes from Sechiopsis laciniata, assembly GCA_037833695.1. NCBI lineage: Eukaryota > Viridiplantae > Streptophyta > Magnoliopsida > Cucurbitales > Cucurbitaceae > Sechiopsis > Sechiopsis laciniata. Next base: position 761,843 of record JBBMKA010000022.1, on the reverse strand, counting down.
GAATTTGACTGGAGATTTAGTTTTTTTTTTTTTTTTTTTTTTAAAAAGGAAAATTTAGCGACTATGTTGGAGTCTATTTGTGATTCTAATTTTGAATTGTGGCTCAAGCAATTGTGATTCGACATATCAGTTACGATCGTTTCTGGAATATCTTGAATTACAATCTAAATTTACAATTAAGGCTTAAGTTTCAAATTTAGATTCTCTATGGATGGGTCATCTTCCAAATTTGTGTCTACCACAATGAGCATTGGCGCAGGTAGCATGAGTTGTTGTCTTCTCTCGTCTTCCACATCGACTCTAGTGCTACTAGTCATATGACGAGTAATCCTCGCTTGTTTTCGACTAATTGTCTACCATATATGTGGTAGATGTTACGTTCGCAGACGGATCCAAATCTTCTGTTCGTGCGTCTGGTACTATCAACCTTACCCCGTCTTTAACTTTACAATATGTCCTTTACTTACCTCGATTAGCTTATAACTTGATATCGATTAGTCAACTCAGTTGTGATCTTAACTGTTATATCTCGTTCTCCTCTGGCTACTGCTTGTTTCAGGATCTTGATACGAAGAGGATTATTGGGAAGAGATAGGAATCTGGAGGTCTTTATCTTTTCGAGAGTGAAGTTTCAAAACCAAGTGCTTGCTCGAGTGTTGTTTCACCTTTTGATGTCTATTGTCGTCTAGGTCATCCGTCTCTTGCGGTGTTGAGGAAGGTATATCCTCTGTTTAATAATTTTTTGTCTTTAAATTGTGACTCGTGTCAATATGCCAAATTTCATCGTATTAGCTCCAGTCCTCAAATAGACAAACGAGCTAGTTCTCCTTTTGAGTTAGTTCATTCTGACATTTGGGGTCCATGTCCTATCGTGTCCAAAACAAGATTTCGATATTTTGTGTCCTTTTTTATGATCATTCACGTATGACGTGGTTATATTTTATGAAGAACCAGTTTGAGTTGTTGACTCACTTTTGTAACTTTCATGCAGAAATTTGTACTCAATTTGGGGTGTCTCTTAAAATTTTGAGGAGTAACAATGCGGGTGAATACTTTTCAGAGACGCTTACATCATATCTGTCTAAACTTGACATTCTCCATCAGTCATCCTGTGCTGACACCCCGTCTCAAAATGAGGTGGCAGAGAGTAAAAATAGGCACATTCTTGAAACAGCCAAAGCATTATCTTTCCAGATGCATGTTCCCAAGCATTTTTAGGTTGATGTTATCTTGAATGCGTGTTTTTTGATCAATCAGATGTCGTCTTCTGTTCTTCAAGGTCAAAGTCCCAATCAGGTCCTATTTCCAAGTAAACCAAGGTTTCCTATTGAGCCAAAAAAATTTGGGTGTACATGTTTTGTTCGGGATGTTCGTCCATATTTAACAAAATTAGATCCCAAGTAATTGAGATGCATCTTCTTACGGCATTCTCGTGTACAAAAGGTTATTCGTTATTATTGTCCTAGTTTAAATAGATATATTGTGTCTCGTGATGTCACGTTCTTTGAAGATACGTCTTTCACTCAATCGTTATCGACTCTGAATCAGGGGGAGGAGGATGATATTTTTATTTATACAATCATGAATTCTCTGTCCCTGCCTCGTCCATTACCGCCTAGTTCATCTGAGTCAGACTTTGTCGATCCGCCCATTACTCAAGTATACTCGAGAAGGCCAACGCCTCCAGAAAATTGTCAAGTTCTCAATAATACTTCGATCTGATCCAGAACTAAGTGACGATCTTCCTATTGCCCTTCGTAAAGGTAAATGCACTTGTACTTACCCGATTTCCTCTCGTTTCTCTTATGCAAACTTGTCGTCTTCAATAACTTCTTTTATTTCAAGTCTTGGTTCAGTCTCGAGTCTAAAAAACAGTTCATGAAGCCTTATCCCACTCTGGTTGGCGTGATGCAATGATGGAAGAAATCCATGCCTTAGATGGTAATGAAACATGGCAATTAGTTACTCTACCTGCTGGCAAGAAAGTTGTCAGATTTGAATAAGTGTTTGCAGTTAAGGTTAACCCTGATGGGTTTATTGCTCCCTTAAAGGCCCGACTTGTTGCTAAAGGATATGCTCAAACATACGGGGTTGATTATTTTGACACCTTCTCTCATGTTGCTAAGCTTACCTATGTCCAGTTATTCATTTTAATGGTAGCTTTTCATGATTGGCCGTTACATCAGCTTGATATTAAGAATGGGTTTCTGTAATCTATAAGAGGAAGTGTACATGGAGCAACCTCCTGAGTTTGTTACTTAAGGGGAGAGAGGTAAAGTATGCCGTCTTCAGAAATCTTTGTACATATGAAAACAAAGTCCACGTGCCTGGTTTGGGAAGCTTAGTCAAGCAGTTAAGCAATTTGGAATGACGAAGATTAAATTAGAGCATTTTGTTTTCTACCGTTGGTCCATGAATGGTGTTATCTTATTAGCTGTTTTTGTTGATGACATTGTGATTACTGTGAGTGATACATCTAGTATATTGTCCCTTAAATTGTTTCTTCATGATCGGTTTCATACTAAAGACTTGGGTTTGCTTAAATATTTCTTGGGGATTGAAGTGTTGAGAAATAAGAAGGGATTCTTCCTATCACAGAGAAAATATGTGCTTGATTACTATCAGAAACAGGGAAAATTAGGAGCTAAGCCGTGCAATACTCCAATGGTGCCTAGTGCACGATTTACTAAAGAGGGAGAGTCGTTTGAAGATCCTGAGAGGTATAGAAGGTTAGTTTGAAAACTCAATTATCTTACAATAACACGACCAGGCATAGGTTATTTAGTAAGTATTGTAAGTCAGTTCATGACCTCTCCTACTGTGGATCATTGGGCAGTAGTGCAACAAATTTTGTGTTACTTGACGGCTGCACCTGGACGTGGGATCTTATATCATGTAAATTTTGATTCTAACTCCTCTACACAAAAACTATATACAAATGAGTTTTTGGCTACAACTCTCAATTTTTAACTACTCATAATAACTCCTTGTTCACACGAATTTTGACAGATAAAAAGAATCGAAACACGTGTAAATTAAGAATTTGTATTTGTATATTGATTTGAATATGTGCGAGTGTGAGTACAATCTTTAATTTATTCCTCTGATTCTTTCTCTCTCATATACAAATATTTCGAGGGGTTTATAGCTTGTTCTTGAGGTTGGATGTGTCTCAAAGGCTTTGCATCTTATTCTTGAGATTGACTTATTTTGAAGGCTTTGTAACTTGTTCTCGATGTTGGATTTATCTTGAGGGCTTCGTAACTTGTTCTCAAGGTTTACTTTGTTGATGTTGGATCGGTCTTTGACTTGTTGATCTTTTGATCGGTCGTTGACTTGTTGATCTTCGATGATGATCAGTCTCTGACTTGTTGACCTTTGATCGGTCATTGACTTGTTAATCTTCTATGAAGATCGGTCTCTGACTTGTTAATCTTCTATGATGATTGTTCTCTGACTCGTTGATCTTTGATAAGTCTTTGACTTATGTCATTTTCTTGGATGATCAGCCTTTGACTTATTGATTTGGTGAGTAGATGATCGATTTGTAGGAGCCTTTGTCGTTCTCTGAATTCTCTGACTCACTGACTAATCTTGAAGGCTTCAGGATGGACTGTGGGATGCTCTGAATTCTCTTTGACTTGATGCTTCATAGTTTCTGAGTCTTCAGTCTACAGTTCTCAAGCAAGGGTCCCGGTTCCAGTTCTTTGCATATGAGTGAAAGCTCTTTATTTATAGAGTTCCCATAGGCTTGTGGACTTGGGATTCATGGACTTTTGAGCCTAAACCATGATCTTGGGCCTTATGGATCTTTAGGCTTGACCATTGGGTTGGGGCCTCATGCGTCTTTAGATCTTATCGTTGGGGTTTGAGCTTCGTGAATTTTCAGGCCCAACTTAATTTGCCCTAAGCTCCAAACAAAACAACTTTTATTCCAATTAATTTTGGGACAATCATGGATTTGTAATTGACCTAAGATTTAATTAGATATATTTAAAAATGATGTGGCAATTTCTAATTGGCCGAAATTTCTCAGTCAACACTCCTCAATATAATTCCATAAGCTAAATCATCTTTAAATATAACAACCTAATTAAGGGTTAGAAATGTTTTTTTCCCAATATATAATAATTACTTTAATTTCACGACTGACCATTTTCTAGGACACAAGTTACCATTTTTTTCTCTTTTATTTTTATTTTTTAATGCAACAACAATCGAAGATTTTCGCGTGTAACCTCTTCATTCATTGTGCCAGTTTTATTTCTATTTAAAATCTGAGTCAAGGAAAAAAATTACATAAGTTCAAAGATCACACATAAACAACCCAACAATCTGAAAAGTCCGAACCAATCCAACTCAATTTGACGGATTGGTTGTGCTAAATACATTTTAGATTGGGTTAGGTTCAAATTCATAAAATTTTCATGGGTTGGGTAAGAGTTAACCGAAAATTAACCCGACCAACCTGAAGTGATTATTTAGTTTAAAAAACATTTTTTTACTTATAACATAATTATATATGCGTATATTTATTTTATTTAATTATTATGGTTAGACTTTTTATTTTTCAATATTCTTTAATATTTTTTTTAAATTTTTTATAATCTATATATCATGTTAAGAATATATAGTCAAATTATGTCATCTATTTTGTTGGTTTTAACTATGTATTCGTTTTATAGAAGTCGAATTATGTCATCTATTTTTGTTGTTTTAATTATCTTGTTTTAGAAATTTTTAGTTATCTATTTGTTTTATGCTATAGAATTCGGATCTTTTATATGAACCATGATTGAAAAACTAAGGGAAGGTGACTTTTTGGATATTTTGCGTATTTAATATTTATATTTATTTTATTACTTTGATATGAGAATGATTGGAGATTGTATTTTATTTATGTATAGTGTATAGTCAATTTGATATATATATATATATATATTTGCAATGTATTGATGAACTTGGTGACCCAACCTGAAAATATAAGGATTGGGTTGGATTGGGTTAGGTTGGAAAAATGACCAACCCAAAAATTTGGGTTGAGATTGAAAACCTCCCTCGACTCAACCCAACCTAATCCATGTACACCCCTACCACCCAAGGGATATCAACAATAAAGCCAGGAATAAAGCGTAGAGCATTCGTATAGAAAACTCTACTTATTCTTTAATGGGGCAATTAGGCAAATGTCTACTTTTTTATAAAATAAACATGAAATGTCTACTCTTCTAGATTATTTAAATTTATGTCTAAATCTAATATTCTGGATTTAGTAATTAGGTTCTTGCTCAACAACTGTTAATTTCTTAATTCCACGCCCTGGGGATGTCGAATCTCGAAATCGTTTGTGCTCGTCAATCATCTTCCCCTTAATGGTCTTGCTATAGACTTTACGATTGGAAGTCATTAGACTAACGAGAACTTACAATTGCTTATAATGAAGGTTCAAAACGTGGTGATCGATCCTTCCTCATACAGAGTTTATATAAACTTTCGAAGGATTTCAGAAATCTTTGCACAAGGAATGGAATAATCACAAAAGGAATTCTAATATCTGCAACGATTATTTCTAAAGGTCGTACCAATCCATTCCTAAATTACAGAATTAGATCCTTAAGAAAATATTGAAAAAGGAAAATTTGTATAAATGGAAAACTTCCTATTCTAAAAAAAATTTGCTGTAAATTTTGCACAAAGTAAAAAATACTGGATTTTTGCATTCCAGGAATGTTGCTGTGCAAGACCTGGGCGGAACTTTGTGCTAATTCCATTCGGTGTGAATTATCCTTGCTTTGGCCATTTATATATCTTCGGAGTGTAGCCATCTTTGATAGCCTTCTCCTGTCTTTTCTCATACTGTGCCTTAATGTGTGGTTGTCCTACTCTTATCTGCATTGATAGGATCCGATGTATCGGTTTGTAACTCGGTTGAATTGTCCACGTGTCGCTTTCTAGACTGATCAATTTCTACTATGTATGCGGTTCTGAAGCGTAAAAACTATGGGTACCATTGAGAGTAGCCCATGGGTCAGTGCGCTAATATATTTTTCCTGCTGACTAGTTGGCTCTGTGTTTCCCCTATTGGGTTGATGCGGATTTCTGATGATTGGCTTTGCAAGTCATTACTCACTATGCTGAATTGTTGAGGACTTTCATCCTTGTTTTGGCTTTCATCACTAGAAAGTTGCCTAATGTCAGCTTCCAGGGTGGTGAACTTTGCCCAAGCCTTCTCCTGCTGCTGATATCGCATCATTTGTAATCTGTCTTATTCATTTGCCCGAATCTCAGCTTCCAGGGCGGGGACCCTTGCCCAAGCTTCCTCCTGTTGTTGAAAACGTCTCATTTGTTCCCTTTCTATTTTTTCTGCGCGCCTTAGAGCTTTGGCCTCTTTCTCTCGTTTTATCATGGCTAGCCAGAAATCTTCCAATGAGAGTTCAGTCTCATCGAAAAATTTCATGGCTGATGCCGCATCAAGTACGTCGGCCCTCAGATATGTCTCTTCTTCGTTGGTATTATAGGCTGCGCTTTTCTCCATGTTTGCCTCTAGAGATTGTTTGTGCTCACGATTAGGTTGTTGAGGTTCTAGTATTATACCATTTTCCCTCACCCATTTCTTCCGTCGTAGCTGTTCTTCTTCTTCCATGGTTATGTCTGCAGAAAACTGGCCATGATTATACATTGGTCCCTTAGGTTAATGACTCCTAGCTTCCCTGTTGACTCATATTGCTGCGATCTCCTTCAATGGTTAGCATGGTGGGTAGCTAATCGACGCATGTATATTAAATAAAAACACAGTAGTGTAAAACATGATAACCTACACTCCTAACATGCTTCTACAAAAAAATTCTCATCCAAAACTCCTATAACGCAGCATAGCAGTAAACACAAGTAGAAAGCTAAAATCAGCCAATTTTATTACTACTACTAAATGTTCACAGCTATAAACTATTCCTAAGAAAAATAATAAAAAGTTGGAATTGGTGCGGTTGTGAAGTGTGTAGTCCCCATGTCATCGGCTTCCATGAATACCATCAGTTGCTTTTCCTTAAGATTGACTTTTGGCCAACTGACCAACTCACCGAACCTTGGCTTCCCTCTTGATATTTATAGAGATGAATTCTTGGTCAGCAAGTTTAGGTAAGCTGTAAAATCTTCATTAATGCAGAATCTCTTGATTTTTGTTGGAATTTATTTGATTGACGCTAACTTAATTGCTAGATTGATTCTCTGTTATTTCCTTATTTCGTGGTTCTACGAACTTGTTTGCATTATGGTTTGGCGCATTCCTGTGCTGCTTGTCACTGTTCGCGCTGATTTATCCTTCCCACGCTCAATCTTCACATTTCCTGCATTGCGTATTAATTTAGCACAGGTTATTATGCTAAAACTGCGAAACTGTGCTTCTGATGCTAATTCATGAATGCATGCGACTTCTAGTAGTTTTTACTCGCAATTTACATATTATAGCCTAGTTATTTCCCTTGAACCTTAGAATAATGTAGAATAGAATAGCCTAAAATGTGCTCTATTTGAGAGTTATCAGGTATACAGTACAATGTGCTCTGCGTGTAACCTGAAATTTTATATACATGTATGAAAAGTAAACCCACATATCGGAACAAGACAAAATAGGTTTATGTATGACCCCCGAGATGTGCCATAGTCCTGAACGTATGAGGCTTGAAGTGATAATTGATATTATTTTAAGACATTATAACTTTTGTTACATTCTTGGATACAATGTTGGGGAGTTTTTATATCAATTGTAAGTATACATATGTACATCCATCATGAAAAAAAAAAAGTTAATACAGCCACATGGGAGTTACTTCGGCAGACATTAGTAACCACTTGAAATTCGAGCATTGTGTATAAGTCTACAATATTAAATCATATATGTTACCATTCAACAATATTGGTCAGCTCCTTGGGTGCACAGAAAGAGACGATGTACTAAATATGTAGAAATTTTATGGCATGTATAAGTACAATTCTCTCTTTTAAAAATGAAAAATAACTTAGACTAAAAATCGAGATATCTACCTACTCTCTTTACATCCAAGTTTGCTCCAGTCCATAAACATAAATTATGTGTTGTTGTGCAGTTGAGTATTAATATATACAAATACATAGAGAAAATTAACATTGAAACAAACACGACTTCCTGGCATCAATAAGATGAAACTTTGTGTTTTAGAATGGAAATAACCCAACCTCAGCGGCAGGTGAATCACATTATGCCTTTTAAATATTAGATGTAACTGTACTAGATCATACATTTGACGAGCGTTTAGGCGTTGCATATAATGGTATATGAGAGAGTGAGTAAAACGCAGAATATGGAACCCCAAAAACAAAAAACCCCATATTATTCAACTATAAATAACACAAATTGTTTCTGAAAGCGAATAACTGAAACTAGACCAAAGATATCATCATGCCTAGATAACAAAAAAAGTGTCCATATGATAAGAAAACATACCATAAAACTACTTAAAAAAATAAGATACGTTCATAACTAGAAGAACAAGGTTGTGCTGTATAATCAGAAAAGGACCCATAAGACTCTAAATTTGATTCTTGCAAGTTCTTTTGTTGTGGCCTAATCTACCACACCTACTACATTTCACCCTAGTGGGCGCCTCGCTATAGGAGTGGATCCTCTACTTGCGAGGTCTTTCTGCCGACCGTCTTACGTTGGGCGGTTGAACATTTGGTTTATTTGCATCGTTAGATGAAACTATGTAGTGTGACGTCCCAATTGGCAAATGTTGCCAAGGTAGAGCTCCTTTAGTGTAGTGGTTTTGTAAAAATCGTGGACAAAAGAATGCAAGTTAAGGTCCTTGCATGTAATCATCAAAGAAGCATGTGGACATGGAATAAGGTCCGTTGAGCTTCTTTGCATGTGCAGGTTCGATCTGCGAGGTTCACCTCAAAGTGTTTGATCATCACGTACTTCAAAATGTGAATTGTTGACCGGGAGGGGCTGAGAAAAATGTGTACAAAGTGGGTTATCATGAAGACAGTTAGTGCCCCCCTTCCACCAAACAAAACATAATAGAGCTAACCTATAATGGCTCAGTTTTCCATTTCGGTTCTCTAGGTATGTTCTATTGCTTTTGGATTGTTCGGTTGAGCCGTTAGGGTAGTTTGAGCCTTTAGGGGCATTTTGGTAATTTTTCCTTTAGGGTTAGCTCCGTAATTAATCAGGGTTTCAAGACTATTCTGTTAATTGCTAAGTTCGAGTTTTCCCCTTCGGTTTCAGGTTTCCAAGGCTAGTGTTGCTATTTGAGGAGTTTGGAGATTCTTTTGGTTAAAAGAGAAAAAAAAAGAAAAATGTGTCTTCGCCAGGACTCGAAGCTGGAACCCCTTGAGGACACGTGTCACCCTCTTGTTAAATCCTCCTTTTTGGCCGAGACCTAAATGTTTTAGCCACGCCTCTCTTCTCCAAATCGAATTCTTCTTCCTCATTCTTCTTCTCCCATTGTCGAAAACACCTTCACTTGAATCTCATCTCAATTATTCTCTTCTCCTTTGTGGATCACACCATCACCAAGCTCCATCATCGATCAGCCACCTCACCGAGCCATACACATGCCCTAGCTCAGCCCCACAGCCTCGGGATCGTGGCATCCTGCGCTCCCAACTCTACAAACTTTGCCCAAGCGAATAACACTCACGCCCTCATCCGAGCACCATCGCAATCGCAAGCCCTAAGTGATCCTTCCTTATTGCAGTCTGAGCGCACACGCACTGCACGCATGCCTCTCGTCTAGCCAGCCCGCTCAGCTGCATGTCTTCCTCTGATCGCTTGCCTTCGCGTCGTCTAGTTCACGCCTGCGAAGACGCACGCCTTCGCCCTTACCGCTCCTTCCCGTTCTGCGCACGTTGTAGAGGCCAGCCGCTCCGCGTCGCCTTCACTGCCGTACGCATGCCTCACCCTGCCATAGCCACACAAACAGCTTCGATTGCCGAGAGCCCTACTGTCGAGAGCCTTACTACCGAGCTGCCTTGTGTTTGGTTTAGGGTCATTTCTTTCTCGAGCGTTGTGTTGGTTGTTTAGCTTCGTGTAGCTGTTCAAGTGGTATTTAATTCGTGATTGTTAATTGGTAGGTCTGTTGGTTCTGTGAGGATGGATGGATCCCTTACCCCCAGCAGTCGGGTGTGGAGTAGCTACCACACCGGTATAAGCCTAGTCTGTAGCCTACTAGAGCGGAACCTTGCCAATGGTGTAAACCTGCCTTGGCCAGTTCTTAGCTTCAGGCGTCGGTGGTATTCAGGCTGCTACGGTCGAGTGCCGAGGGTCTTGCACTACTGTAGATCAGTGACACCGCTTCCGAGTCTTTAGGCATGCGTACCTAGACTGACGTAGTTTGTCCCTAGGCCCTTACATTACGCGGTTTGCAGCAGCATGTGGTGTGCGCGCACATGCGTTAGGCACCGGGCGGAGAGCTCCCTCAGGTTAATGTTCGTGAATACACCACTTTCTTTCCGAGTCTAGAGCCAGACACCGGGTACTCTCCCGGTTGTCCCAAAATAAGTTTGGAGAGCTGGTCAGGACCAGCTTTTGAGCTGTCACTTTGGCTGAGGGTAAGAGTCCCTCGAGGATATCTGTTTAGGATCAGTTATTGAGCTGATCACTAGGCGGGGAGTTAGAGACTCCCGATGACCAGGAGTTGTACGGACATCTCATTCCAGGGTTCTCTGTTGGTAACTGTTTGTTTGTATACTTGGATGCTAGATGATACGTTGTTTCGTACTATACCCCGGTTGGAGATTCTTACTGAGTGCCTTTGTACTCACCCTTTTTTTCTGTGGTTTTTTCCACCACGTAACTTGGGACAGCACCAGGACAGCTAGCGGAGGAGCTGCATGATGTGGGAGCTGCTAGCATCACTCTGTCTATGTTTATGTCTTTTGTTTGATTATTCAGCATGTAAGTTGGACACGGAGTCCGTTGGAAGATTTTGCATATTGTGTTTAAACTGTTTATGGTTGTTTGAATAAAACACTAGCTAGGAACTCGTTTTGTTTTTAACAAGCTTATGTTTGGAATGTTTTAATTTCAAAGCATTTTTATTTGCATACGCTGTGTTAAATGCTTTTTATGCATGCATGCTGAGCAAGGACCAGGTTTAGGACCATTTTTGGGTCGGGCCTGATGCGAATATAACTAAATAATAATGATTTCTAAGCTTAACATATTGCTAAGTATTGGCTTGGAATCGCTACGCGCAAGTATATGCTGTAAAAAATGGAGCAAGTGATAAGTATTTATTTTATCGTTCTCCATAGGGATTGATGACTAGAATTAATTTTACTAACTTGAGAGTTATGCAGAAATGCAAAAGAATGGAGTTGATGATTTGTTGGGTTTTTAAATTCCTAAAGTAAAACAAAATGCAATTGAACATAGGTAAAAATGCGGATGCGGAAGATTCTAAGTATGCATTTATGATAATTAGATTTCATGCTTCCCCGTACTAATAAGTACTCCCGCACTTATTGATTTACGTCTAACCCAGCTTCCGTTGCGATTATTCATACTTAGCTCTGGGCGACGCATGCGATAGCAGGGTTATTCCTAATTCCTTAAACAATGTGAGAAACCTCACAACGAACCTATCGTAGCATACTGGATCACTCAACAGCTCCCTCTTCCGAGTTCGCTGAAGGCTAGCACGCGTGGGTAGCTAATTGATGCATACTTAGAGTAAAATTGTTGTAGTGTAAAATCTAACAACCTATAATCTTAACATGCACTCTACACACATATTCTTACAAAAGCTCATACTTAATAAAACATAGAAACGCACAACGAATGATAATGGTGTTAAGAATATTGGGTAGGAGCATGCATTTAGCGCGGCAGAAGCATGTGAATAATAAAAATTTTACAATAATTAATCCAATTAATTATCTTTGATTAATCAAATTAATCTAAATGCAATACCCTAGGTGATTGACTTGTTAATGGAAAAAGAATACTTACATTGACTGTCGCCTTTGATCTAATCTGGCGGGTCTTTATGTTGAGTAGGATCGACTATTCCCCGTGAAAAAACTTGAACGATCTCCTCCGCTTTTCCAGGCTATAACTTCTTTGCTACCACTGAGTGCTTGGTGGGAAGCCTTTAGAGAAAGGAGCTAGAAACTTTGTCAGAATAGTCTGACTATGAAGGAGAAAAGAGATCTCAGCTTTCAGAGAGATTTTTCAACTTATGAGAAAGGTTACTCTGAAAGTGAGAGAGATAATGAAAGCCTCAAAGGCTTCCTATTTATAGTGGAGTGATGGAGGCTCCAACTTAGAGCTTTCTAATGTGAGACAAAACATTATGCATTTTTCCCATTTGATTTTTCCTTTTAATTTTCGAAAAAGCTATATTTTTATTTTATTTATTTTAATTGATATTTATCCAATAAATTTCAATTTCATAATATATCCAATATATTATTAATAAATAAATATCTAATTAATATATCTAATATATTAATTCTCTACTTTAATAATTATCCAATAATTATTAACCCAA
>JBBMKA010000022.1:732294-749210 GCA_037833695.1 Sechiopsis laciniata | reverse complement strand
GGACTTGTTGTGAGAATGCCTGTATGATTGTTTGGCTTGCTTGTATGCTAGGATGCTAGATGATGTGACTTGCGTATCGTACTCCCGCTGGGGATTCTTACTGAGTGCCTTTGTACTCACCCTTATTTCTGTGGTTTTTCCACCAGGTAACTTGAGACAGCACCGGAACGGCTAGAGGAGGAGCTGATGGATCATGGGAGTTCGCTGTCTTTTATTTGTTTATTGTCGTTTATTTAGCCTGTAGTCAGGAACTGAGTTCCCGTTTCTTTTTACAGTTTATGTTTTGAACATGTTTTAATAAATCTCTGGCCAGATGCTCAACTTCATTTTTATTTTATGAAATGATTTGATGAACTGTTTGTAAATGTACAAAATAGGCATTTTTTATTGGTTTGTATCAAAGTTTATAGTTGAATGTATTTGAACCATGCATGCTGAGTAAGAACTGGGTTTATGACTGTTTTAGAGTCAGGTTCTTACACATACTCCTATAGACCTTAGTCAAGTAAAAAATAAACTGTTATGATTGTTAATTGTATACATAAAACTCAAAGGGGTGTTTGTTTACCATATTTAAGGAAGACTTAGCTTTTCAAGTTATATTGAAGAATTATTTTGAATAATTAAAAATAAAAAGTTATATCGAAGAATTATTTTAAATAATTATGATTGTTGTCCAAAAATTGAAGTTTGTGACGGAGGATAGAGTCATGGCATTATGGTTATGTTGTAATTGGCATTTGGGAATTGAAAAATGAACCCCGTGATTCAATCATGGCTGGTGTCAGTAGCTACAGCACATTGCTCTTCTGAGAATTTCTGTGTTGTGTGAGCATATAAGCATATATATATATATATATATCAGACAAAACCAAACCGAATTCCAAAAACACACAAGAGCAGTGTAAAATGCAAAAAATCAATGGGTTCCCATTGAAATAATTTTTGAAAGAGAACAACTGCTGAATTCAATGCGAGTCGTTGGGAGGGTAGATTAAAAACACAGGGATGTTGGTTGCTTTCATAAATACACACACATATATATCTATATATATTATATTGCTGCCACTTTCTATAACTACTCTCTGTAACCTTTCTCATTAATCTCATGACTGCGACCTTTCACTCGACAAAATGGACCATTTTAATTTTTTCCCCCCCCTCTTTTACTGTGCCCCCTCCACTCTCTCTAACTTTTATTAATTCCTCTTTCTCTATTTGAATCTTGTTCAAAGTGGTTTACTATAGTCTATGTGTCTCTTTCTTATTTATAGTGGGTAGGTTACAATTTTTATTTTCCTTATTTGCCATCTTGGACTTTTACCCACATAACACTTACTTTGGACTCACCATAATCAATTTTATTGTAGCATTAACTTTTTTTCTAATTGTTCAGTGGAATTCCTCTTGCATTTTCCTCTTTATATTTTCAAAAATAGATGACCCTGTTTATATTTATGGTATAAAGTGATAATACTTTTGGGTTACTTGTTTGTTCATTTGTGGCTAGCTGGAGATGGCTTTGGATTCACACTTGAATGATTACAACTTTTTACAGTTTAAGAAGAGTGAGAAATTTCATATTTTTTAACTCAAAACTTAATGTCTAAAGCTTAACAGTATTAGAAACTATACTTTCAGAAAAATAGTGTGACTAAACTAAGCAGTGGGAAATGGTTTAAGTATTTTTAATCGGTTAGAAGACACATTTTTTAGAGTGTGTTTAGATAGGGAGATTTAGAGAAGATAAAATCTTGTTTAGATTAAAAAGTTATGAATAGATGAATAAAAAAATCTCTTGTTTAGATTTAGGAATTATGAAGCATTGAAATAGAAGTAATATTCTGTCGGGAGCTCAAGAGGTTTATGAAAGTTTTATACTGGTTTTATAAAGCTATTTTAGGGTTTTTTTGGAGGTGCATTTTGCAAAGGTGTGGTTAAGCCAATTCCAACTCAACTCCTCCATCCAAACACCCCTACTATTTTAAGTATGATATCATGGCAAATGCACTTTAATTAGACAATTGATTGATTTTATTTAGGTGTGTTTAGAAAGGAAAATATAAATGATTATGAAGTGAATAAGAATTAGGACGAGAATATAAAGAATCATTCTCTTTCTCCATTTTCCTCGAGTTATTCGTTTGACACAAACGCCCCGTAACGTGATAGGTGAAATGGAATCAAGGAAGGGATGATGCAGAAATATTCACACACTGACTTGGCTTTTTCATATTCCCCTTTTGTTGTATGTGAAAACACAAGGGGGGAAGAAGTCAGACACAGAACCAAGGGGGGATTTGCAGTTTGAAAATGCTTTGTGAAACGGACCTAAGATGCCACGCTGGTCATTACCCTACAAAGTGGGACCCACACAACAGCATTCCCCTTCCACTTTTTAGTCCCCTTCTTTTCCTTAATCTATTTTACAATCATTTTCTCATTGACTATTTCATTTTTCTTATAAAATAAATATGTATGTTTTCATCTATTTGGTTCTCAAGACTCTTTGTCTTATTAGTGAAATAAGATATTTACTCGTACATCAATATTTCTATCAATTTACAAGTTTGGCATTCGTATTAAAATTGAATCACTATCGTTCAACAAAGGTTAAAATTGTTGTCAATAATGAAGACTTTTGATTCTTTTTGTTTACGAATTTGTTCTCTCTTTTTTTCTGATAATATTGTTGTGATTTGTTAATCAAGTTACAACATGGTTTATCAATACCTCTTTGAAATTTGTATGATCCCAATCTTTATTATAAATAAGAATCAAGGTCTGTTAAAAGACAACAAACCAACCCGAATCTCCATATTGATATGATCCTCATATATTTATTTTTTATTTAATCTAAAAGGTCTCATATCGATGGAAAAGTTGATCCTCCCTTATAAATTCAGATCCACTCTTTATTTAACCAATGTGAAATTATCATTTTATTTGTATTTTCAACCATTATTTCTTATTGGATTCCATTTTTAGGAAAGCAGTGTTACTGTGGTTCAAAAACAAACAAAAATAAATAAAAACAAAAATAAGTTATAGCGTATAAGCGTTAGTTTTTGTGACGATACTCTTTCCTTAGTTACTTTTTTTGGGACATCTCCAATGTTTAAATTAATCTTTATAATTTGGTAACTTTTTTTGTAAATAGTCCATAAGATTCTTTTAACAACTATTTATGAGAGGACCTTATCAATCCATATATGAAACTTTGACTTTTAAGTTTTCTTTTTAATCCATAAAACCAAATTTGTAATATAACAACAAAAATTCAACGTTTGAAACAAAAACAAAAATTCAACAAAACTATCGAGGATATCATTTCAAATATTTATAATTAGAGACTTGTGAAACCTGTTTGAATGGTACTCAATAATTAACTGAAATTGTTTTCTTTTTGTGATTTTTTTCTTGATTTTTGTGTGTGTTTGTTGATATTTATATTTTATCGTCCGTCTCAATAGAAATTGAGACTTCCATGCAATCATTTTAACGTTTTTAATTTCTATTGAGCACATTTTAAGAATCTAACCTTCTAGAATTGGACTAAGGATGTTTATAAAAGTAAATTATAAATCTGGTCTCTGTCCAATAGGAAGAAAGTTAAAACTTAGTTGGTATGATTTTAAGTTATGATTTAATTTCTATAGTTTTGAGAATTAGAATTTAGTCAGTGTAATTTGATAAACTAAAAAAAAGTAACTTATGTTTATTTGTAATCACTCACGAATTAAATTTTTGTAAAAATTATTCATGTGTAAATAATGTCATTTTTGTCTAATTATTCACTTAACTCACATTGGCATTATCCACGCATGAATAATTAACTTTCATATATTTAATTCAAATTTAGTTCACATACATACAAAATTGTTATCAAACTATACATAATTACCTACCATCAAAAGTATCACCCTAAATCTTTTAAGGGTGCTTAAGGCAAAGAAAATGATAACAATCAGAGAGAATATGAAAGAAAATAATTATTGGAGAGATTAATTATTGAAAAGAATGATTTTATGTATTTAGAGGGAATAAAATGATTAAGAGAAAAATTGTTATTATAAAATAGTGAGTTTGGGGTGAAAAAAATAGTTATGGGTAGAATAAAAAATAGTAATTAAGAGAATAAAAAAGTTGTTATATAGATAAATAAGATTACTAGTAGAATGATTTTCTAATCCAAATAAAAAGAATTATCTTTCATTTTCATTCTCTCCATTTTTACCCAAAAACGCTCTTTATTAATTTTGGTAAGTTACAGCGGATCCAATTTGAATGGAATATTGGATTGAAATCGTAGATAATAAAGCAGTGCACCCTTTGGCACGCTGGTTCTTCTTGATAGTCAGAAACTTGCGCAACTTATGTTGAATCTTATCCCACTATACATCTCCTTTAAAAGCAACTCATTAATGTTTGTTAGTCAATGGGCTTGAATTTTAAACAGCAATGAGAATATGGAAACTTTGAGGAATTTTTAATCCCCATCTTTGAATTTTTTGAATTTTTTGAATTTAAGTTTCTACAAAAACGTGTATGGAAAAATTCGACCTTGCAAAGCTAGATTTTGAAAGCGTTAATTTAAGAAGTCAATGCACATCCAAACAAATGCTCGAGTCTTCGACGTGGACATGGTGCCTTGCTATCAAACTTTGTATTTATAGAAGTTTTTTACCACCACCATATACATAGTTAGTTTGTGCAATTCGACTATTTTTATTAAACATATTGCCTAACACCAATATTTGGATGTGTCAGGGAAGATTTACTTGTTAGTATTTTATAAGTAGGTAGTTACTATCACCTTTTGAATCTTCAAGTATAACACCAATATTTAAGATCAGAATTGAAATATATTGGACTAAACTCATTTTGATCTAGACATTATTCTCTTTGAGTGATTGGCTAATGAAACTCTTGTATGATGATCAATACTCACTTGGACCGTGGTTTCGTGACAAGCATTCTTCAAATAAATAGTCAGATACATGATTTTGATATTGACTAACACGAAGGAAAAAAAGAAAAAGATCAAGATACAGTTCTTTTAAAAAGTGGCCAATAAAAGTATGCTATCAATTTTTATTTTTTTAAGCAGTATGCCATCTAATTCAATCAATGGTAACTTGCCACTATTGACTAGTGAGCTTAATAAAATCAATAATTTGAAATGGGCAAACATTTAAACACTAGTTTGGGTATCAAAGTCAAATTTATTAACTTAAATCCTAAAAAAGCTACTTTTCAAATATTAAAGAACGATTTTGGGCTGTTCCTAAGACTAGGTATATGAAAGGTATTGCGTTATGATTTTGTGAGAGATTTTTAGTTCAAACAACAATTCAGGAACGTTTTAAATTAATGTTATCTTAATTATAAATACATAATTTATACCAATTACACTATGGAGGTGTTTGGATGAAGTTTTGATGAAGAGTTAGTTTGAGCAATTATTTTGAGTAGTTAAAAATTGACCGTTGTAACAAAAAAATTCGTTTAGATGTGATTTTTTTTTTGTAGAAGAATTAGAGTAAAAACTTTATTTGGATGTAAATTTCCAATGAATACTTAAAAAAAATGATTAAAAATGAGTGGTTAAAAATAAGTTATTGATTAGAAATGAATGATTAAAAATGAGTAGTTTGAAATTGATGAGTTATATTGAATAGTTATAAATGAATGATTAAAAATGAATAGTTATAAATAAGAAGTTATTTTTAATAGTAAAAATGAGGAGTCATGAGTCATTTACATTAATTACAAGAATTTATATAGATAGAAACTTTTAAAAGAATTAATAAATCTTCGATCTAAATCTTTTTTAAATATGACAAACAAATACCTCCTATACGTTTATAGGGCCGTTCTACTTGCTCGAGAAGGGGAGGGGGAACTTCTCCTTCCGACTTTTGACCCAATTTCGTGGGCCAATGTGGCCACCGTATCTATTGTTATTATTGTTTATTTTTATACGGTTTGAAGCTTATTTTTTTAGTATTTTTATAACTACATTTATATTATAGTAGTAAATTGTCGAAATTAGAATTTAACCTTTTTAGATATATTTTGTTCTTTAAGCAATATTTGATTATTAATACCTCCATCAATTCTTCTATTTAATTTATTTGATTATATTTATTTATTATATAATTTATATGTATTTTTTTCTTTTTAAAAAGCAATTATTATTTTTTTTTGAAATCTTAAAAAGCAATATTTAACATGTCTGTTTTAGATATATTTTGTTGTTTAAACAATATTTACAATAATTTATGTATTTAATTTTTTTCAACAATACATATATTTAAAAAAATTTATATAAAAATATACATTAATAAATATTGACATTATTCATCAAACTATTATAAACACATACATTTTGTGTAAAAGAAATCTAATTACATATATATATATATATATATATATATTTTTTTTTTTTTTTTTTTTTTTTTTTTTGAAATCAATCTAACTACATATAAGGTAAGATATAATTACTCTAAATAATTAAATTAGTTAAAAATCCATTTTTCTTTAATGCGACGTATTTTGATTTGAATTTCTTAAACTTTTTTTTTTATATATAAATTATTTTGTTCAATTTATTTTGATTTTTTATGGAGAAATATTTACATCATGCCCGAACATCATATATAAAATAATGTCCACCTATGTGCTCCAATATGAGCCACAATCTATTTTTGTTTATTTTATATTTTTTATCTTTTGAATTTAAAATCAAATAGATTGTTGCTCATATTGAGCCACATAGGTGAACATTATTTTATATATAATACCCGGACATGATGTAAATATTCCTCTTTTTTATGTGCATTGTTTTTGTTTCAATGATCAACTTTAATCATTTGAATTTCTTTATTTTACTTATTCGGTAATTTTAATGATCAAACTTACTAAAATTTAAATTTTATTTAAATGAAATAAAATTTTAAAATGTATTTTATCGATAAAGAAAAAAGTACATTCTATTATAAATATTATATTTTAAAAATATTAAATGGGGAAATGATACTAAATAGACTATTTTTAAAAAATATTTGCAAAAATAGGTGGCTAACTTTCTTTTTGCATTTTAATTTCTTTTTAAATTTCGAATTAATTTTTAAAAAAAATCTCATTTTGCCCTTTAATACATTAATTGATTTCATTTCAAATTCGAAAGGGAATTTGCCCTACATAGCACATTTTTTTCTCTTCATTACAATTATAGCACATTTTTTAAAATAATTCATTCATAGCACATTTTGCCCAAAATTCCTATTCTACCATCATTAGACTTCTATCAGTTCAACTGATAGACTTCAATCAGTTCAGCTAATAGACTTCTATCAGTTCAACTGATAGACTTCAATCATTTTTTTTGCCCCAAATGAATAAGTTTGGAAATTGTGCTATACATGGAATTATTTTGTTTTTTTTTCATATACATGCAAAATCCCCAATTCGAAATGTCATTTTTATACTTTCCATAAGTAATTAATGGCAAATTCTAAACTTTCTTCATCATACATACAATCTTAATGAAGAATTAATTAGTCGGATTTATAATTAATTCCTTCATTTCTCTCACCTCTTTATTCCTTATTCCCAACATTGGAGTTGCGTTTTTTCTCTCATCCTCCGAGCTCTTTCTCTGTTTCATTTCAATATCGTCATTCTCCATTTCCGGCGACCTGAAAACTTATCGGCGACCACTGTTTCCTGACCAAACGGTACTTACCTTCCATCAAAGCTTCCTCCGTCTAGACAGTAGTGTCATACATCACAACCATTCAAAGCTCCATGTCCCTTTATTGTTTTGGAAATTCCTGCATTTCATCAACATTTTACTGTTCATTCTCCCATAATCTTGATCCGCTATGTCTCAGACGGTACAGTATGGTATGTCTTTAATTCCTTTCTACTTTCCAATACCAATAAACCTAACACCATTACTATGCACTATTTATAACAAATTCATCTTATTACTCATATGTCATACAATATTTTAAACAGCCTCAAATTCCAAATACCATTAACACAGTAGTATTCCATGTTTTGTTACAAGACTGTTTAATCTACACGGTACTCTATATGTACACATTTTTCAGTCTACATACTGTATTACTTATACAATACTTTATATTTTAATCATTCATTATATTCTTATCCAATATATCTTCCATACACATACTGTTTATATTACATTTTCATTTCGAATATGCAATATTGTTTATTCCATTCATAATTGACAAATTAATGTTACGAATTTGTAATTGATTTATTCAATTCTCTCACATCTACATTCCTATTCCATTAACGTCGGATTTCTTCCTTCAAGCTCCTTCATCGATTCATTTCCTCCATCTTCATCCTCCATAAATTCTGGCTCCTGAATTCCGTCTTACAACGACCACTGTTTTTTCGACCAGACTGAGTTTTGTTACATTGCAAACATTAATTCTTCTGTCTAGACAGTAGCTTCATTCAATCATTTAATTGCAATCATCCGACCACTGTTGTTCCTTTTTTGTTCCTTAAATCCCTCCAATTTATCAACGTTGTACGATTCATTTCCCCTATTTTCGATTTGACATGTCTCAGATATTATAGTATGGTATATCTTTATTCCTTTCATTTTTCTAATACTGCTAAACCTAACACCATTACTGTGTATTCTTTTCATATTAAATCCATCTTATTTTTTCATATATTTTACAGTTTTATTTATGGCTTCAGATTGTATAATATCATTAATACTGTAGTTTGCCATGTACTGTTATATTACTGTATAAACTATACAAAACTCTATATGTTTCATTATTCCATTCTACATAATGTATAACTTACATGGTACATTTGTGGTTTATTATTCATTCTATTCATGTCTAATACATTTTTCGTACTCATATTACTATTCATTACATTTCCATTCCGCAATACGGTATTGTTTATATATGTATATTATACGACTTATAATATAGAATAATATTGTTTGGACATTTTTGTAATATTATACAACTTTTCCTTATAGGTTCAACAAGCATCCCAATCCGTATTGCACATAGTGGTTAGTAGGATGAAAATGAGATGTACCATAACCATGAAGTAGCTGAAGAGCGTCGCATAAATATTGAGGAACGCATTCACCCAATGATGGTTTTACATTACAGTCTTTTTTTATGCCGAACACTTTCAGTTTCAATTTTGTAACCCATGAGACTTTTTTATTTACTATTGATCTCACTTTGAATAGTACTTTATGTGAAGTTGTTCCAACAGTACGGGTTTCTATCAATTCGCAAATATTACGTATGTTATTTTTCAATGTTTTACTATACGGTATTGTACATTCAAAATTACTTGTTTGATGTCGCAAACATATTAAATCACACTACAAGTATGCATATCAACAAATTAAAGACTTTAAAAAAAAAAAACATATAAAGTTTTAAAATACAGTATGGTACATGATATATTATGGTTGTACCGTATATACCAAGTTATTTCAATACTGTGTGGTTATCAAACGTGTTCTGATTTCAATCAATGAAATTGAACGTTCAACAGCTCATACGGTCTATTTATGAATAAAACTACCAGAATCAAATAACATACACATTACTAACTATACTGTATATAAATCACAACTGTACCTCTAACAATGTATTGTCGCCACTTTCGTTCTGCAATTAATGCACCCTAAATTGGCGGTTTTTGGTTTGGAATGTGAGACGAATTTCCTTTTTAAAAATTTTCCTTCTCAAATGAAAAACCAATAAGATGATATTATTGTAATTCGTTATTTTCAAATTTTATAAGGTATTAAAACAAATTCTAGTTTTGCTATTTTTCAAATAGAGTATATTTATGAAAAAAGTCTTTAATGGGAAATTAATACTAGTTTTGCTAATATTTTTGCAGATACCTATATTTGCAAATATTTTCAAATAGAGTTTATTTATGAAAAAAACCCTAGTTTAATTAGTTAAGACGACATATATTATCGATCATCAAATATTTAAATTCTGATAAACTCTTATAATATTGTTTTTTTGTTTAATATAAGGGGAGGAAATTGTTCTAAAGAGACACTCAAGTTTGATAGAGGCATATAGTCTCTAAGGTTATACTTCCTTAAAATTCTTAAAGTTAATATTTAAGAATGAAATTCATTTAAAAAAATTTATTGTCATTGGTACTTAGACTTTGGAACATGCATGGATGTTGTAAGGGTCAGATGAACAATCAATAAATGTCAGTTCTAATTTCTCGATTCTAAAGTAGAACATAAGATTAAAAAATTGAATTTTTTACCTCAAGGTTGATATCAAAACAACAAAATTATAAAATTTAAAAAAAAAAAAAAAAAATCAACCAACAACAACGATAATTGCCTCACGAAAAAATGATATCCAATAAGTCAAGGTAGAACTTTTAATCCACCATTAATAAAATCATATATCTTCATGCCAGCTAAAATTTGGACCATTTTGTTTTATCAAAGATTCAAAGTGAGATGAGATGATTTGAATTAAGATAAAATTATCATGTAATTAATTGAGGATTATATGCCTTAGTCAAAGTCAATCATACATATAATATTTATAATAAGGTCAATGTTTTTATTGAGACAAAGATAATGTCCTTTAACGTACAGGATATCAAAGTCATTAATTTAGATTAGTTTTTATAAAGTCAGTTTGAGAAATTAATTCACGGTCTCACTTTCATCACAAACACATTTGTCCAAAGTCTATTTATAATCATCTTAATTTATTTTAATTAGGTTTAAGTCTTTTATTTCTTATCTTGATCAATTTTTTAATGTTATTTCACTTTGATTGCAACATCAATTTTATATATACATAAATTATTTGAAAATAACAAATTTAGGGATTAAAATAAAACATTTGAAGTTTAGAAGTACTAAAATAAAAGTACACGAAAGCAAGAGACCAAAGTTAAATAAATGTACAAGTCATAATGAGTAATCAAAGCAATGAAATTGGAAAACTTGAAATACATCTAACCAAAAATGATATTGGAAAACTTGAGGGAGAGCGCATGGGGATCAGTGAAATTTGTTTGTTCAATTTGAGGTAGTAGCTAAATTCAAGGTTAATATGAGAGTTTATTTTTGAAATTTGTTTGTTCAATTTGAGGTAGTAGCTAAATTCAAGGTTAATATGAGAGTTTATTTTTGAAAGTCAAGGTTAAGAGAGTTAAATATACAATAAATTTGAAAAGGAATAATTTAAAATATATGGTTGTTTTCTAAATGATACTAATATTATTATCTGTCATTAAGAAATAAATAATATTCAAATAGCTAAAACGTCATTTTAGTTCATGTGTTCCAAGAACTATGCTATTTAATTAGTATACTTTCAGATATTCAATTTTAATGGTATATAGATGCTTTTGTGGTGAAAATTTTGAAAAAGAAAAGGTTGCGACTTATGACGTTTTAGTGACAGTCAAACATCCATATGATAGACCATCGTGACATCCAAATACAAAATTGTAAAATGCGCCAAATTGACAATCATTTATCATATTTATCCTTTTTAATTTGGCAAATCACCTAAAATTGTTTGACATATTTATACTAAATGTCATTCAAATAGGTAACTCGGAGATTATGCAACTTAACAATATAATTATTATAACTTAATGCACGCGAAATTCCCAAACCACGTGCATTACGGCTTAAGGAATTCATCATTAACGGCGGAGCTCCACACTAAATTTAACAATAATGTTGTATTTCTATAGTAATAATGTTGTCATTCTATAGTAATAATGTTGTCATTCTATAGTAATAATATTGACTCTTCCGCAATCTCAGCCGAACTCCAAACTGTTTCATCTAAATTTAGCAAATACCTAATATCATTTAATTTAATAATTCAATATATTTTCCTTCGACACTTTCCATAATCATTGGAAGTCTTTTATGATATATAATAACTTTTCTGTTTTGTGAATACAAATATATACCTACATGGTGACCGTCAACAAACACAATCTCATCTTCCATTGGAGATTAGAAACCGGAGTACTCTCACACGGAAAGGATATTACTCTCACACGGAAGGCCGCCATTCTTACAAATGTACCATCTTCGCATATTAAGTCTTCATTTTTTTTTTTTTTTTAAGAAAAAAACTATGGTCTAATTTCTTTAATTATTTCTATCTTATGATTCCTAAATTGTTAAGATATTGTTTATTTTAAACATAAATTTTCATTATTTTATTTTTAATTTTACTTGATCGTAATTGTCCACACTCATATCCATGATAATTTCCTTTAGAATTATTACTTTGTTTGTACCCAACATGTCAGACATATTTAATTCACGTAAATATATATATACACATTTTAAATGTAAGATGATAATTTTTAGAACTAATTTCTTGAAATAAGCAGCTAAAATAATTCACATTCAACTTTTTTATTTTTTTATTTTTTTATTTTTTTGTGCCTCTTTAAGTTAGTCATCAAGACTTGATGCAAAAATAACAGAAAATGTTTGTCAAAGATGAAAACTTCAGCAATGATGAAAGCTGGGGGTTGAAAATTTGTGATTTTCCCTTTATTTTTCTCTTAAAGTATTGACCAAAATCACCTATAATACATTGTGAAACTATCAGCACCTAAAAAAGTACACAAATTAATCTCCAACTCTTAGCAACCATGAACTCTCTTACTGTAGCTTTAGCCTTAATTGTTCTATCTTCATTTCCATTTTTAGCAACCTCCACTCATAAACATGAAGATTTTCTTCAATGTCTCTTCAATCACTCTCCTAAAAATCGCTCGATTTCGAAGTTTGTTTACTCTCCATCCAACTCCTCATATTCTTCTGTTTTGAACTTCTCCATTCGAAACCTTAGATTCTCGAAGTTTAACACACCAAAACCTCATTTCATCATCACCCCATCTCATGTTTCTCACATCCAAGCAGCCATCATTTGCTCTAGAAACCATGGCTTGCAAATCAGAACCCGAAGCGGGGGCCACGACTTCGAGGGTCTTTCTTATGTATCCCGCCTCCCATTCGTCGTCGTTGACATGATAAATCTCAGGTCAATCGACATTGACATTCGAAACAACACTGCATGGGTTCAATCCGGGGCAACTCTCAGCGAGTTCTATTACAAAATTGCTAAAAAGAGTTCAACTTTGGCTTTTCCTGGGGGATTTTCTTCCACTGTGGGTGTTGGTGGGCACTTTAGTGGTGGAGGGTATGGACCTTTGCTCAGAAAATATGGTCTTGCTGCTGATAATGTCGTCGACGCTTATTTGGTTGATGCCGATGGAAAGGTTCAGTTGAAAAGTCTATGATAATACTCACTCTAAGGCCCATTTGATAATTATTTTGTTTTTAGTTTGTATTGTTATTTTAAATTTAAATCTATACCAACTACTTCATTCAAGAGTTTTCTTACATTTGATATTTGTATCTTACCTAAGTTTTTAAAAATCAAACCAAACTGTAAAAATTTAAAAAAAAATACCTTCCAAAATCTTGTTTCGGTTTTTAAAATTTTGGTTAAGATTCACATGTATGTAAATCTATATCTTTCCTTGAGAAAGCATATGTTTTCTCAAGAAAAGATAGAAAATTTTTTTTACAAAAAATTTGAGTGAAATAAATTTAAATTTCAAAAATAAAAATTAAATGATTATCAAACTTTTTCAATTTTGACAACAAAAAATTGTTTTCTTTAATATATTTTTCTTGATTTTTGTTGAAGATCAAGGTAAGAAAACCTCCTAATATGTATAAAATAGATGAATTATTTTAGCTCATTACTAATTAGTTTTGAGATAGAATTTCATGTGTTATTTAATACATTATTAAAGCTCATGCATAAAATTCAAACTAGTATTTGATTCAATAAAATGAAATTGGATCCTATCGAAGATTGATGAATTAATCCAAAAAATCATCCATCTTTAGCGACATGTAAAAGATTCCACATTGAAAAGGTAAGGAAAAGTCTTTCAACCTTTATAAGAAAGGTGAGTTATTTCTTTGTTGATTGATTTTAACATGCAATCATATATTATTTAAAATGGTATTCGAGCTTTTAATCCAAACGGGTGTTGAGTCCAATAAAAATGAAATTCCATGTAAGATTAGTGAATCATGAAATTAGCTTATTTTTTAACAGGTTCATGATAGAAAGTCAATGGGGGAGGATTTGTTTTGGGCAATTAGAGGGGGTGGAGGAGGGAGTTTTGGGATTGTTGTGGCTTGGAAAGTGAAGTTGGTTTCAATTCCATCAACTGTGACAGTTTTTTCAGTTGCCAAAAACTTGAAGCAAGATGCAATCAAGCTTCTTCATCGGTGGCAAACTGTTGCCAGCAATTTGGATCAAAATCTCTACTTGGGCGTTGCCTTGACAGGTATTTCATTGCTTTTTTTTTTAAACAAGGGTAATTACGACCGTTCCAGGTATTTCATTGCTTACATTGCCCTTTTCGTGCATATGCTTTCAATTTGTTTAGTAACCGTTCAAATCTTTGGCTTCAAATGTTGTTGAACTAAAAAAAATCACATCAATGATCTTTATATTATATTTGTTTTGTTTTTCTTAAATCAACTGTATTATTTTACTCCGTTACATAGAGAAAATAGTGACATGTTTTATTTTAGGTTAATAATTACAAATTAGTCTGTGATCTTTGGATTTTTATATATTAAGTATCTGGACTTAAAAAATTGCAAATATAATTTCTAAAACTTGTGATTTTTAAAAATTAGTGGATTACTAGATTGTTTTATAATCATTTGGATTTTTCGTTTTTTGTTTTTAATATTTGGACTTATTTCTACTAAAATTTTCAATCATATGCTTCATTTTTCATCTTTCTTTAAGAAAGTAAGTGAGTGTTAAATTTCAAAAACCAAAACAAGATTGTGAAGCTATTTTTTTTTTTAAATTTTTTTCTTAATTTTTAAAAACATAGGTAAGATGTAATATTCAAATAAGAAAAAATATATGGTGAAATAGTTGTTGTAAACTTAAATTTTACAAACCAAAAATTAAAACTAAAAGGGTTATCAAACATGGTCTTAGAAACTAAATTGAAGTTTAATTAAATCATAGAGGCTAAATTAAAAGTTTTAGAATATCTCCAGGGTTATAATAATGAAGTTTTGAATGTATACTCTTTTAGAAATTTCAAATTCAAAATCTCAAATGAACTTGATTATAAAATCATTTGTTGTTTTTGTCCATGTGACTCGAGCATGTATTGAGACCAAATATTAAGTCTTTGTCTTTTTTATTGTCGAAGATATTCAACTTGCCCTAAATTGGTATTTGATAATATGAGGCTTCCGTTCAAAATCAATTAGTAGCTAGAGAAATAAATATGTGACCATATCTCGAACAGAGGTTTTAAAAGATTGAAAATCTTAGACTCAAATTTAAATCATCAAAACAACTTAAAACTAGATCTGTAACGTAACTCTTGGATTGACCTTTTTTTTTTCATTTGGATCCATTGAATGAACCCTAACAGGTATAAATTCAACTGAAGAAAACAAGAAAAGAACAGCAGTAGTAATAGTCATCTCCATGTTTCTAGGAAAAACAGATGAACTTCTCACAATCATGGAAAAAACCTTCCCAGAATTAGGATTAACAAAAAAAGACTGCATCGAAACAAGTTGGATCGAATCAGCAGTCACAGTTGCAGGATACACAAATGGAGAATCAATTGAAGTTCTACTAAATAGAACACCAATCTCCATAGAAAACTACAAAATCAAATCCGATTTCGTGAAAGAACCCATTTCAGAGGCTGGATTACTGGGAATATTTAAAAGATTGGAAGATGAAAAAATAGAAGCAGGACAGATTTTATTTGTTCCTTATGGAGGAAAAATGAGTCAAATTTCTGAGTCGGAGACTCCGTTTTCACACCGAGCTGGAAATCTTTACAAAATTGGCTACATGGTTACTTGGGGAGAGCAAAGTTTCGAGGCCGAGAAACGGCATATGGATTGGATACGAGAAATTTACGGTTACATGGCTCGTTTTGTTTCAAGGTCTCCTAGAGGTGCATATGTTAATTATAGAGATCTTGATATTGGAAGGAATAATGAGTATGGAAAGACGAGCTATAAACAAGCTGAAGTTTGGGGGTTGAAGTATTTTGGCAAAAATTTTAATAGGTTGGTGCGTGTTAAAACTGAGGTTGATTCATATGATGTCTTTAGACATGAGCAAAGCATACCTTCTCTCTCGCACCCTTAGATTTCTAAGTATTATTGGGCATCGACGATGTCAGAAAAGGTCGACGAAGATATCTCTTTGTCGGTCATCGTTAGAATGGACTATATGTTGTTTCATATCCCCACTTGTATATGTAGAGAATAATGGGATTATATAAACATTTGGTTTGAATGTGAGATAGAAGTGTGTTGTGGTCCCTTGGCAATCCCTTATGTTTCAAGCAATTGATTCAAACTCTTCATATTAAAAGTGAAACCAAGATGATCTAATCTCAACTTCCAAGAAAAGAAAGCAAAGTTAAAGATGATCATATGATTGATGATAATAATTTTTTTTAAATTATGTCTTTATCATATGTTTTTAGTTTTCCATCTAAAATTATTAGTTATTATTGTTGGTTAGATTTTGATTTTTTCCTGGTTCATCTCTAAGTTTTGAAGTTGAGTTTAGTATTCATTTAGTTTTTAAATTTCAAAACTTTATATTTACCTTCTTAATTTTTAAATTTAGTTTTCATTTGATTTTGAATTTTGAATTTAAGTTTCAATTTAATTCATAAGACTTAGGGTGTGTTTGGAGCACCGATTATGTAATTGTAGACGAATGGTTATGATAAATGGAGGGTTATGATAAACGGTGGGTTATAAT
>JBBMKA010000022.1:683727-704473 GCA_037833695.1 Sechiopsis laciniata | reverse complement strand
GCATTTTTCCTTTTTCATGTTTCTTTTTATTTTCCTTTTTCAATTTTAATTTCCTTTTATCATTTAGAAAATCAAAGAAAAAAAATGCATTTTAAAGTATTTTCACTAAATATATTGCAAATCACCCTTTAGATCAAATGAATCATATTTTCTATAATTAAGTATAATAATCAATTAAATTATATGGAAGATTGACACAATAAATATCATTATTTTAGATTTATCAGAATTGGCTCTAATCCATAGATCAGATTTGGCAATCCCACCAGCTCTCTCCACTTATACCTTCCTACGGATATTTATAATGTTGAATTACTTAGTCTGCAAGTCCGAATGAGCGGGAAAATCATCATTAATGCAGATATCTTAATTTCTGCTGGAATTTCTTGATTTATGTCGTCATTACCACCTTGAATTTTGGATTTGTTTCATTGATGACGTAATTTATCGAATGCAACTGCCATGTCTGCGTGTGAATCTTCAGTGTGTGTTTCCATTCACATTTCTTAACTCCTCCAGCGTACCTTTTAGCATATTCCTGCATTATACAAACTTTCAGCGTAGAGTATTCAATATTTATGCGTTTTTCGCAATACTGTGCTTTCGATGCTGAATTATGAATGCATGCTGATTTCTATGTTCTTTCATTGCATTTCTTCTGTTAGCGCTCGTTTTCCCTCTTTATTTCTAGAATAATGCAAACTAAAACAATCTAAAATATGCTCTATTTGAGAGCTATCAAACCCTTAAACTTAAACCATTGCTTGTCCTCAAGTAATGCTCGTATGTTCAATTAGCCATTCTTTTAATTACTTCAACATTTTCTTCTCTTCAAGCTTAAATCCACAATTCTTACCACATCTCATATTCTTAGCGAAAAACGTCTTTCTCTTTTCAGTTTTCAAACTTTCCTAAAGATTCAGGTTTAGCCTTAAAATTCTCCTTACCATGAATGATAGATTGTTCCTCATCGCAAGTATTTCTCATTACTTAATCTATTGAATCGTGATCACTTCTAGTTAAATTTGCCCAACATATTCTGTCAAGACTTTTATTTAAGCCTTTATATCCCTCGAGGATTTTTGCTATGTTATTCGCATTCCTCTTAGGTTGCACTCGTATCTATAATTTTGTAGTTCTTAGAATGATCTGTTTGAGCATCAAACAATTCATCTAAGCAAAAGAATTTCAAGCTTGCGCTTTTCAATAGACAGTAGAATACTTAAGGATCCTAAAGCTTATTTGCACTTTTTCGTCTTTTATTTTACCTCGAATATGCTGATCTCTCTTTTTTTTTTTAGGTTAAATCCGGTCATCCCTCACCCCCAAACTTAAAATCTTCATTGCCCTCAATGAAGGTGAGACATTAGTTCCCCCAAACTTAGCTATTATTGTGATTGCTCTACTCTATCTCAGGCTCTAAGACTTCCTTGCGAATTTTTGGTTCTTTCTGTCGTTTATGGTAAGGACTATTCTACTGCTAGTTTTGAATCTAAGAGAACTTAAGAATTCTTCTAATTGAAATTACGTGTTCTGCTAAATTCAGTTTTGCGATAATCAAGCTTAGTTAAACTTTCAAAGGGAAATTGCTGAATTTTTTTATAACAATTCAAAAGGGAAATAAAACAAATTGCATCCTAGAATGAAATGCATGTTCCTATCAAAGTAAAGCTACGACTACTCATGAAATGCATGGGCAAGGAAAATAAAATCTTTAAAATATTGAAAAGAGCAGGACTTCCATCTAAGTTGTCGCATCGTCGCCGCCTAGCTTGCCTTTGTCTTGCTCCGAATTTAATATTTGTTTTGGAAATTCAGGCCATTCAGAGCAATCTTTAAGTGCTACCGCAGCTTTCAAAATTAACTTGTCCCTTGCATTCGCATATTCCCAGTAATCATACGAATTTCTTAACAGTATCTCAAATTGTTTAACCAGACTATCCATTTTCATGCACGCCTCGAACTTCTCTCTCTTTTTCTTCCTCATTTCACCTTCTATAATTTCCACATGCTTTGTATGAATCCTTAATAACCTGTCTTTTGCTCTTGGTTGAACTCCTTGCTCCATACATAATCGCGTAATGGTATACGAATAGAACATCTTCCTGCGATTAGCCGAAGCCCATCGCTGAATTTGTCCCACCATTACCTTCCCCAAATTAATGCGCAGTCCACTTTTGATGGCAAAGAGTAGTAATGCATGTTCCCTGCTAACTACCTTCACATTTGATGATGGCATAATCATTTTCTTGATGAATATAATCCAACTTTTCAATTCTGGCTTAACGCAATCCATTGAGAATCATCACTGGTTTTTCTATTTAGCCTCCTCTGTTCCAATAGCCTTTATGCAATCCTGCAATTGCGTTTTTGTTGGCTTCCTTAATAGCTTTTGTCCTTCTGTTCCATTGTCTTCAAGAAGACAGAAAGCTTTGTCTAAGACTGTAGACCTGTAATCTATCATTTGCCCTTCGATCCGAGAAAAGAATTTCCTTTCCTTGTTCAAGTTTGCATAAAACTGGCAAACCCAATCCTGTCTTGCATCCGTCATCGGCATGGCCAAACTTGTCCACCCTAGACTATCGACCTCGTGCAAGGTAGCTTCTGCCATGAATGCCTCGGGCCAACCTCGATCCTGCAAAAACCTCTTCCTAACCAATGTTGCATACTTACCCTCAACTGGTGCTTCTGTGCCCTTATCACCATTGCTTTCAATTACCTTATCTTTCCAAGGTAAAGTGCTGGTTGAGGCCATTTGAAGAGAACACGCAGAGTTTCTGAATTTCCAGGGTTTTGACTGAATTGTGGTGGTCGATTCATCCGCACACAATGTTTTTATAGAATTTATAAAGATTTTTGAAAATCCTTGGGCAAGGAAATAAATAATCACAAAAGGAAAAACTAGAATTCTACACTTTAATTTCAATATTCGAACCAATTCCTTTTTAAACTACTAAAATTCAAAATGCAATTAAAAAAATGAAAAAGGAAAATTGAAAATATAGAAGAACTTCCTATTCTAATAAAATTCCATAATTAAATTGCACAAAGTCAGAGATACTAGATTTTCGCATTCCAAGAATGCTACTGAGCAGATCTGGGCAGAACCTTTGCACTAATTCTGCCCGACATAATTCATCCATGTTTGAGCCATTTAAAAATTTTTTGGGGCGAAGCCATCTTTGATCGTCTTTTCTTGCCTTCCTTCGCGCATGCGCCTTGATGCGTAGACTTCCTACCAATCCAAGAGTTGATAGGGTGCAGAATTTTGAGTTGAATCTCATTTGAATTGCTCAAGTATCGCTTTCTAGACTAATTAATTCTTACGATACGTCTGCTTCTGATAAGAAGAAAATCTCAGGTACCATAACTGGTGGGCTATGATCTTCAGCACTATAACTATCTTCCTACTGAATAATCGATTCTGAATCTCCCCCTTCGGTTTGTTGTAGAACCTCATCAGTTAGCTATGCAGGTTCATTTCCTTCCATGCTCTCTTGTTGAAGATTTTCATCTTCATTTTTTCTTTCATCACTTGAGTTTTGATCAGTATCAACATCGAAACTTCTTTCGTTTTCTATCACAACGCATTCTGTTTCGTCAGCCTCAGGATTGGCAGGGGTGGCAAACCTCGCCCATGCTTCCTCATGCTGCTGAAAACATATCCTTTGTTCTCTGTCTTTTTCTACTGCAAGCTGTAATTCTTTTGCTTCTCTTGCTCTTGTGATTGTGGCCAGCAGAAAATCTTCCCATGAGAGTTCCCTTTCGCTAAAAAGATCCATCGCTGCTGCCCCATTAAGTACGTCGGCCTCTAAATATGTCTCTTCTACCCTTATACTACTTACTGCGCGTTCTGTTGTTAGTTTTGTCAAAGATTGTTGGTGCTCATTGTTGGGCTGTTGAGGTTCTGATATAATACCATTGTCCCTCATCCATTATCTTCGTCTTAGCTGTTCTTCTTCTTCTTCTCTAGTTGTGTCCTCTAGAGACTGCCCATGAGTATACACTAGACTCATAGGTTCATGACTCCTAGTGTCCCATGCTACTGCGATCTCCTTGCAGATCGAAATGATACTGATAGATCCTGCTGCGATCTCCCCCAAACTATGACTGATTATCCCAATTAGACTTCATTGAATAGAATTGTGCTGTGTTGATCTCCTTCGTATAGCCTTGTTGTTGAAATTTGTATGTTTGCTGTGGAATGCTATTATGCTTCCATTGTTGATTCGCGAAATGATTGAATGCCATTTTTTATGCTCGTGCTTGTGGTAATGTATTGCTGTGGGACTCTTTTCCCTGTTAGTTGTATCGACCTGAATCTCAATTTTTCTAAAATTCAAGAATGCAACCTTTTAAACAATAAAAACTACTCTCCTCCTGATGATGTTAACTCTAAATAAGCAATCTCCAGCAACGGTGCAAAAACTTGATACAATTTTTCGGTGCAATATAAATAAACTAATGATAAATCCTAAGTATAAGACTTTATTACTAAATCCTCACGCTTTAGAATCGCATTCACACAAGTATACGCGGTCAAAAGTGCAGCAAGTGATAAGTATTTATATTTTATCGTTCTCCGCAGGGATTGATGTTTATAATCAGTTAATTGATCTAAGAGTCGTGTAAGAAAGTAAAAAGAATGGTGTTGAGATTTTGGTTTTGTTTTGTATCTAAATGCGAAAATGAAACTAAAATGCAAAATGAACTAAGTAAGGTTCTAGTTAAGGTTATAGGATCCGTCTAGCAATTCCTAGGATAAAATACGGTAAGTAATAATTGCCATACTGCGCTTAACAAAAGTGCGCTTTCGCTTTCATTCACATTAAGCCCAATTTCCGTTATAATTTAATGTACTTATCAACCGACACAGCGTATGCAGTAGTTACCCGTTTATCTCTAAACTCCAATTTAAAGTACGAAAGACTTAATACTAACCTACTGAACATGCAAACTAGCCTGAGGTTATTTCTTCTTCCGATTTACAACCTATTAGTGCATGTGGATGATGGGTCGACAGTTACTATTAAATTAAGATCCTAATTCAACATGCTTCAATTAACAACTCTCTTTACCCTAGTGCATGCTTCTACAACTCGCACCCTTAACCTTTGCCTAAAATGTTTAGCTAGACATGAAAGTAAAGAAAAGAATAAATAAGAATAAAACGAAAGTCATTGCAAAAGAAAACTGAATTAATTCAAATGCAAGAACTATTCGAAAGGGAAACAGTGGTGCTAAAAATAAATGAAGCATAAAATAAACAAAGAAAAGATAAACTGGAAAGCGGTAAATGGTGGCGACTGCTTGAAGAACATGACTATGTGTCAATAGGAATACGAACTTCGCTTCAAAATCCTACTCCCAAGTGTGGGAGAAGAACTCCGAAAATAGGCACACTTTCTCTCTTGGTTCTTGTTCTTTTTATAGGCTTGAGATGCTTGAAGACTAAGGAACCGACTTGGAATGTAAGGATTGGATTTGGAAATATCTTTTATTTCCTTTTATTGCATTTTACCTTTGGCAGCTTATCCCCTGATTCTCGCGACAGATTTTCTCTGATTTTGTCAATCACATCTCTGTTGATTATGGCATAAATCCCATGATTATTGTAGTTTGTCTATCCCACAATCTTATTGTTGGCATTAAATCGACATCTGATTTTTTCCTTATTTGATTATTTTGGCTTTGGCATCTGATCTGATAAGTTGTTTTTGGATCGATGTTTTGAGCTTTGCATTGCTCTTCTACACTGCTCTGATATTCACATCGCATTGCATTAATTCTTGCTTTATTTTTGCAACAGATATTTTTCCTTCGCAAATATTATTTGGAAGATCCTGTGGTCTATAACCTCCAAAGCGTCTTAATGCGCATTTTGACCTTCTGCTTCTCCTTTGCATGCGATGCTAACCATGTTTCTAATTCTGTTAGATATAGCAATAAATTAGCGCAGCATAGAATCTTTGCATTTAAGTACAAAAAGCATTCAACATTCACATTTTACTCTAAAATACGCTATTTTCCCTAGCCTTTTATATTTAAGCTCATAAATCATACAATGCATCTTATTTATATGAATTTCCCATCTTAATGCTATTCTAACTCTGAAGTTTATTCAATTAATGCACAAATACCTTTAGAATATATTAAGATATTAGCCTAAATAATGCTTATATTTTAGAGCTATCAAACCCCCAAACTTGAATCATTGCTCGTCCCGACTAATGCTCCAAATATTAATGCGGAAGGAAATTTTTTATATAAATGCCTTTAAGTAAATGCTCTCTACAATGTTCTCAATATCCCAGTCTAATTAAGCAAAATTTCATCACATGCTAAACGCATCAACTTCTATCATATAGATTTTAGAGTCCTAGTCTTGCTAAAACACTTCCCTTACTAATAACACGCTCTTCCAAGTTAGACTAAAAACTGAACCCTCCTAGAGATTAATGCCTACAGCTCGAACCACTTCACTCAAGCCC
The DNA here is from genome assembly GCA_037833695.1 of Sechiopsis laciniata. NCBI lineage: Eukaryota > Viridiplantae > Streptophyta > Magnoliopsida > Cucurbitales > Cucurbitaceae > Sechiopsis > Sechiopsis laciniata. The sequence goes on along the minus strand of JBBMKA010000022.1, from coordinate 697,982 downwards.
TTGATCATTCTAAGTTTGCCCAAAGCATTCTGTTCAAGACTTATTTATTTGGGTTCCTTTGAGTAAAATTTTCCACATGACCTCAATTCCGTCGGTCTCGGCATGGTTCGTTTGAGCATAAAACGTTCCAGCTAAGTACTGGAATTTCTTAAGCTTGCGCTTGATTGCGTGGCCAGCGGAATACTTGGAATACCCACGGCTATTTGCTCTTATGCCATTTCATTTTTACCCAGAATGTTTTTATCTTTATTTTTCCACAATATATTTTTTTGATTTTTTTTATTTTTGATTTTTGATTTTTTTTTCAATGCTGCTCTCGATCACTCTTTTTTTTTCTCAGCATTTCACTCCTCGGGCTTGCCCTCGCCCCTAAACTTAAACTCTTCATTGTCCTTGATGAAGGTGAGGCTTAGTTCCCCCAAACTTAATTCCATATTTCAAACTTTCAGTTTTAACCTTGGGAGTTAACTCATTTTTTATTTCGATATGGGATTAGTGTATTATCAACTTAGTCCGCATTTCAACTATTCCATTCTCCTAAAATTCTAAGGATAAAGGTTGATGTTCTAGATTGTTTAGAAATTTTGACTATACTAGACTACAACATTTGAGAGTAGAGCGAAGAGACATTCATTTAAAAGTTTCATTTTAAAGATGCATGAATATGAACAAAAGATTTTCTATTTAGTCCTAATTCGCTTCCTAGGCCAAGGTAAACAAGAGCATTGAACAAATTAAAGTAAGAAATAAAGACAAAGAAGGACAGAAACTTCCTTTTGCTTTCCATTTGGATTTTTGCTGTGATCGCACTACTTTTATCGCTTCCTGTCTAAGCTGCTGTTTGTTCATCTTGCTCTGTCACATGTTCAACTTCGCACCGCTGATGCCTACTCGCTTTTCAAATACAAAACTAAAGAAAAACAAACATTAAACTATCTTAACAACTACAAAAAACAAATCTAACCTAGAAAAATGAAATGGGAAAAATTTAAAGCTTGTAAATGCTCGGAGATAAAACTCAAATTGTACCGACTATGCATGCTCCGAGCCTCGCATTCCAAGAATGTGTTATGCACACTTTGCTTTGGGCCATATAATGATCTTCGGAGTGAAACCATCTTTGATAGCTTGTTTTTGGCTTACTCCGTCATGCGCCTTAATGCGTGTAAGTCTTATCAATGTAAGAGTTGATAGGGTGCGGAGCGTCACATTGAAGCTCGATTGAATTACCCTCTCGTCAGATTTTTGAATGATCTCTTGGTTGGGTTCTTGAGGGCATGATAGTTTAAAAGCGGTTCGCATAATTTCTAGAGGTTCACGCTTTTGAAACTATTTTTAGTTTCCTGCATTGCTTGCTCCATCACCTTATCCTTGGTGGGTTGATGCTTTTGTTTTTCAGTTTCAACTGCAGGTCCATCCTCCACAAAACTGATGGTTGGAGGATTTTCATCCTCACTTTGACTTTCATCGCTTGGGTTTTGCACAGTGTCACTATTGAAACTTTCTTCTTTTCCTCCCATAACTACTTCCTTATTGTCAGCTTCTAGAATTGCTTGAGTGGCGAACCTTGCCCAAGCTTCTTCCTGCTGCTAATATCGCATCCTTTGTTCTTTATCTATTTCTTCCTCTCGCCTTAGAGCTATGGCCTTTTCCTTTTGCTTGATCGTGGCTAGCCTGAAATCTTCCCATGAAAGTTCTGTCTCATCGAAAAATTCCAATACCGATGCCTCATTAAATACTTTGACCCTCAAATATGTATCTTCTAAACTTGTATTACTGGTTGCACTTTTCTACATATTCCCTCCAGAGATCGTTCGTGCTCGTATTTGGTTTCCTGGAGTGTTAGAAGGATGCCATTCTCCCTCATCCATTGCTGTCGTCTTAGTCGTATTTCATTCTCCATATTTTCGTCCTCGGGAGACTGCTCACGATTGTACATAGGATACCTAGGTTCATGACGCCTCAATTCCTCTGTATGGTTAATGTTGTTGTGATTTCCTTATAGACCATATTGATTATGAAAGATACTACTATGATCTCCCCCAAACTATTGAAGGTTCTCCCAGTTAGGATACGTTAGCTAGGAATCGGTTGTGTAAGGCTCCTCTGCATAGCCTAGTTGTTTATAAAAACATGTTGCGGAGGGGTGATATTGCTATTCCAATACTAATTTGCAAAGTGATTGTAGGTCATCTTCTTTTGTTATTACTTGTGGTGATGCGTTGGGACTTCTTCCAGGCAGACTAGTATACTTCGCGCTTCGCAGTGTTCTACAGTACACTTAGAAAATAAGAAGTAATTAGCCTTTTTTATAACTAAGAACTACTCTTAAACTAATACAACTAATTATAAATAAATCAATCTCCAACAATGACGCTAAAAACTTGACCATGCGATTCTAGTGCTAATATAATGTCTAGTAACTAATTCAAAGTTAACTTATGCTAAGTGTAACTGGGAATCACTTTCGTTCGAGTATACGCGGTCGGATATTGCAGCAAGTAATAAGTATATAAATTTTATTGATCCCACAAAGATTGATATCTAAAGCTAAAATTATTAGGATAAGAGTTATGCAAAAAAGTAAAGCATGATTTGGATAAGTTGTGATTTATTTTGAAAATGAATGCGAAAATAAATATGATGCTAAGACTAAAATAAATTTGATGCAAGGAGTATTGATAACTAACAGTCCTAGAAAATACTAAGCGTGTGGACTAGTCAAAGAGATTCTTGCTTTCTTAACAAATAAGTACTTCTGCAATTAATGATTTATGGTAGAGCCAGCTTCCGTTGCGAACTTCATATTAATAACAGGGTGACACAAGCAGTTAGTAAGGTTATTCCTAACACTTTAAACAGTAAAAAAACTTTCACACAATCTAACGTAGCATACTGGGTCAACATGTTGTTCCTTCTTCCAAAATCACCGCAAGGTACATGCATGGGTAGTTAATCGACGCATATATATATATATAAAATAGCATGCAGCAGTGTAAAACTCAATGACCTACGCTCCTAGCATTCTTTTATTCATGAACATTTAACAAAAACTCCTAAAGCGCAACCATAGAAATAAACATAAGATAGAGGTTAAATCAGACGATTTTATTGTACTACAAAATGTTTATAACTATAAGCTACTCCTAATAAAACAGTAAATGAAATTGATGTGGATGTGGAGTCTGTAGTTCCCTTGTCATCAGTTTTCATGAACACCACTAGTGCTTCTTCTTGAGAATTGGCTCTGATCCTTAGATTAGATTTGGCCGTCCCACCAGCTCTCTCCACTTAAACCTTCCTACGCATATTTATAATGTTGAATTACTTGGTCGGCAAGTCCGAATGAGCGGAAAAATCATCATTAATGCAGATCTCTTGATTTCCACTAGAATTTCTTGATTTACGTCGTCTTTTATTACCACCTTGAATTTCTGCTTTATTTCCTTGTTGATGTAATTTATCGAATGCAACTGCCATTTCAGCGTGTGAATCCTCAGTGCGTGTTGCCTTTCGCATTTCTTAACCTCTCCAGCGTACCTTTTAGCATATTCCTGCATTATACAAACTTTCAGCGCAGAGCATTCAATATTTATGCTTTTTTCCGCAATACTGCGCTTTCGATGCTAAATTATGAATGCATGCTGATTTCTATGTTCTTTCATCACATTTCTTTTGTTATCGCTCATTTTCTCCCTTTATTTCTAAAATAATGCAAACTAAAACAACCTAAAATATGCTCTATTTGAGAGCTATCAACTATGTCGAAGAATCAAGGCCCCCTAAAATAATTCAATTATTCTTTATAATTAATATGAATTTAAGGAAAAATATATATTCTTTTTAATACAATCAATTACCAAATCTCTATGAATCTTTTAAATGTTATTAATCTCCGATTTGAAAGATTGAATGTTTATAAGTTTAAGGAATAAAACTTTACCGACCAAGCATGACACAAATTTTTTCGAACTCTGAAATAGAGTAAAATCTCTCCTATAAAAAACCAGGTCTTCGTCTTCTATTAGCCTCATATCCCTCTGTTGCTCCATGATGTTATTCGTGTTCATTGATTTTCGAAAACATAGAAGGTGTTGGGATGCAAGTAAAGTATCCCACATTGGTTAGATTAGGAGAAGATCATGGGTATATAAGTGGATGACAACAACCTCCATTGATTTAAGGCCTTTTGGGTGAAACCAAACTAAAAACATGGGGGTGTATACCCAAAGTGGACAATATCAATATCAATATCAATGTAGAGATTCGGGTAGAGTTGGTATCCTTATCAATTGATATTAGAGCCATGCCCTAAAATAACCATGTCGGTAGAACGCTCAGGTGTAGGACAAAGATGTTTAGAGTTCTGAGATAAAAATTTATGGTAGGTTTACCAGACTGGCGATGTACTCTCGGAAGAGTATGAGTTTGGTCTAGATGTGAGCTAAACAAATTGACTAGCAGTGTATTCTTGAGAGAAGAGGAGTTAGTTGGATACTATTGGGGTCTAGAGGTCACGTGATGTTATGTTGCTGATTCCCTTCAGCGAAATGATATCGAAATTCATGTTTACTTATGCGTGCCTAGACTCTAAGTTGTGCAAGTATATACAACCCTTGTTGTAGCAAGTTTTAATTAAAGTACAAGTCATCTTCATAGGAATTTTAAGTTCTTTTCAAATCTGAGTTAAAGTGAGAGTTGAATTGGTGAGATAAAAATTTTAACGAAGCTATGTCTACATTCATGGAAACTTAAATAGCAAGGCGAAGAACAAATATGATTAATGAACTGAAATTGTAACAATGCAATGAATATAAAGGTACGCTTTATCAGACTTAAAAGATATCGGAAGGAGGTTAGGACTTTCGAGTAATACGTTGCAGTGAATAAGTATAATGGTGAGAAGCGAACTACTAATTTTCTTTAACGACTCTCTCAAGTTCAAGCATCTAAGTGACCACAGAGCCAACAGCACTAGTAAAAATCTTATCTCTAGGATTTTTTTTTTTTTTTTAATTGCAAGTAAAGCTTAACAAACCTAGTGTTATGACATGCAAGATCGTTCTATTACTTTTGTCTCGAAAGAGAAATAAAGTTAATACAAACGGTTAGTTAGATGGAATGTATTTTAAGTTAACACAACATGCATCTACAGTTCGACATCTCCCTACAACTTCGCTATGGCGAACTACCCTACTTGCTTATTCCTTTCTGATGATAAGTTTAGCTACTCATAGTGCAAACAGAACATAGAAAAACAAGTGAAACAAGGGTCATTTTCATTAATCGCTTAAAACACATAAAAGTTCACTACATAAAACAAGTAAAAGAAGAAAGGTTTAGAACGACCCTGGTCAAAATCGCGGTAATGACTCTGAGCAGTTCCGACAAGCTACGAACTAAACAGCTAACTACAACTATGCTAGAAACAACTGAAGGTATTACAGACTAATGGCATAAAGATCCGAGTAAGACACTTCGGCATAGCTAAGTGATAACTCTAAAGAATTGCGAATTATTGGCTAAGTGTAGTAGTATTTCGCTGGAAATTTTGCTACATCATAAATGAATTCGTTGATTTATTTCGCTTTAGCATAACTATTTGGGTGAAATGCAAAATCCTATAGTTTTCTATTTATGATAATATTTTAGAGGTTTGTTGTAGCGAAAGTGCATGAATGTGTGAATTTCAAGTATGAATTCTATAAACTTAATATTTCGATTTCGCTACAGCAAACCCAGGGAGTAAAATGTAGAATTGCTAAAAGTTTTGCTTAGGCAAAAGGTGAAGTTGCTAAAAGTTTCGCTTAGGCGAAATGGAATCTAGTAGAGTTGGATGCTTGGAAAATATCTAAAGTTAAAGACGCGTGTCAAAGATCCAAGCCAAGACATTAAATCGCAGTCATTGCTTTCTGTCCAATTTGGAAAAGGTCGTGATCGCGGATCATGGAGCAGAGAGTGTCAGAAGTGGTCCAGAGGGGACATGGCAGATCGTGGAGCAGAGAGTGTTAGAACCTTGTCGCTGAAGCAAACTCTATAAATAGCAGCCCTTCGTCTTTGTTGAAGCATGTCCTCCATTTTCCGGAGAGATCCTCCACTTTTCTGGAGAGTTCATCATCTAGCTTCTTTTTCGATCAATTTCCTTATTGTGTTCTAGTTAGCTTAGTCGTTTTAGCTTAATTTTCTAGTTGTTTGTAGTTTTGCTTTAACATTGTTTACTTAGTCGTTTTGACCTTCCATTTCCAATTGTTCTTAGTTTTGATTTAGCATAGCTTTTGTAAGAAAACGTTGTTATTTTGTTAATTGATGAAGATGAACTTTGTTTATTACCTTGCTTTGAATTTATTTCTCATCATTAGTAGTTAAGTTCATAATTGGAAAGAAGTAGATGAGTAGGAGTATTTCGCTTAAGCAAAGAGGTAGCAAGATGTCAAACTATTTATGCATGCTGTGTTAAACTTGAAATACATTTTGTTTATCTAGCCATTTGTATTAACTCTATTTTGCTTTCAAGAGAAAAGGAATAGAGCGAACTTGCATGTCATAACATTAGGTTTTGCTAAGTTTACTTGCATTTGAAAAAAAACACTTAGAGATAAGGTTCGCCTAGCGCTGATTGCTTGGTTTACTTGTTTGTTTGAGTTCGAGAGAACCTGACTAAGTGCTCGAGAGAGCCAAATCTAAGAGCTCGAGAGAGCCTGTGTTAGAGTGAAATCAATTGTTCACTTCTTAGCATAATGCCATTTCGCTAGAGCGAAATTCTCTAAAAAGTCTTAGCCTCCTTCCGATGCCTTCAATCTGATTAAAGTTAGTGCATCATTCTTAGCATCTTACTTACTTTATCATTTGTGCCTTGCATCTATTTCGCTCTAGCCAAGTTATTTTACTTTAGCCAAGTTATTTCGCTTTAGCAAAGTTATTTTGCTTTAGCCAAGTTATTTCGCTTTAGCAAAGTTATTCGCTTTAGCAAAGTTATTTCGCTTTAGCCAAGTTATTTTGCTTTAGCAAAGTTATTTCGCTTCAGCCAAGTTATTTCACTTTAGCAGACTTAGTTTAGCTCCATCACAACAATTTTTTCCAGTTTCCATGACTCTCTAAACTTCGCTTAAACATGACATTAATCACTAATCCCTGTGGAGATGACCTTTACTTACATTAAAACTTGCTACAACAAGACTGTGTATACTTGCACATTTTTGGAAAACCACACACACACACTTTCGCTTAAACTGAAGTAGGGATTTTGCTTCCGCGAAATCTTAAATCATCCACGTCATCATTCTCTTTAATTATCATTTTCTTAATTTGTGTGTTGGATAATTCCGCAACACTAAATCCAAGCTAAACTATGGCTAAATTGGTGATTGAAAAACTAGAGAAAGTTAGACGTAAAAAAAAATGATCTCTCGATCTTGGCTCTCCTTGAAACGAAGAAAGAGCTAGCTATTTATAGCACAACCAACAAGCTTTGCTCCACACTCTGAAATTCTCTGCTCCACATTCTGACATTCCCTGCTCCATGATCTGCGTCGCCTGCTCTTGCCAGAGTGGTTAAGAAGCGACAGCTAGGATTGAAAGGCATCTCTTGGATCTTTGACACGAGTCCTTCCTTTGGATATTTTTCGAGTGCCAGTCTTCATGGGAAATGACTTTGCTTCAGCGCGACTTTTTTTGCAACATCATGCTTTGCTCCTCAAAATACTGCAGCAAACCAGAAATATTAGTTCTTATAAATCGAATCGAAAGAATTCACTCAATCATGCACTTTCACTATAGCAAACCACTAAATTGGTATCCTAATCATAAAACTAAAGGATATTTTACTTTTTCTTTAAAACATGATGCCACAACGAAATTGTAAGCAGATTCTTAATTAAATATAGCGAAGTTTCAGCGAAACGATATTACCCTTAAGCTATTTAACTCTCAATTCTTTAGAGTTATCAGATATAATAGTAGGTGGAGAAATTTGTTTTATCAGACCAGCGGTGTACTCTCAGGAGCACATGAGGTGGTTTGAATGTTACCTAAACAGATTGACTATTTGAGGGGAGGGGAAGGGGGGGAGGACTTTGTTCGAGGAGAGGGTTGAATCCTCGGGTGCGGAATGCAGAAGGCAAACCCAGGCAGAGACTCAATGGAACTTTGTTCGAGGGCATGATTGTTGGGATGCAAACAAAGTATCCCACATTGGTTAAATCAGGGGAAGATCATAGGTATATAAATAGATGACAACAATCTCTATTGATTTGAGACCTTGTTGACAATATCATACCAATATGGAGATTCTTGTAGCATTGTCATTCTAATAAGGAGGAATTACATGTAAGAAAAAGACATATAGAAGAAAATGGGAACTGAGGCGTTGCTCAAAAGACTCCAGTCATGCCAAACACTTCTTTAAAAGTTTTATTTTTATTTTAATCATCCAGATACTTTTATATATAATATACCATATATTTTGTTAGGTCTTTTTCCTCCACGACCACTTTCTCATTACAAATTGGCTAAATTATCAAGAATACCCTTGAACTATTGATTTTGTGTCCAATATATTCTTGATTTTTGAAAAGTTTCAAAAATACCTTGAATATATTTGAAAAATCACATAACTACAAATGACTTAATGCAATGGTAAATAACAAATTTGAATTTGAATTTTATTTCCTCCTTAAAATTTGACATTAAATTCAAGTATTTAGATAACTAATTTATTTAAAGCTAGAAATCAATATTACAAAGCAAAATAATAATAAAGTTATCATCCAACTTTAAAGAAGTGAACAAATCTACATTAAAATCTACCCATTTTGATTTTCAAATTCATTCCAACAATAATTAGTCTTTTTTGTCTTTAAAGAGTTACGATTAAATTTAAAAAGTGTATTTGATCAAATTACTGCTATGACATTTTAAATGTTAAATATAAATAAATAAATAAATATATATATATATATTATTTATTTATTTATTTATTCTCATTAACTTTCATGAAGTAGGAAGTATATATAAAGAAAGAAGAATAACCGTTTTTAAGTAAGAATATTATTATTTAAATAAAATTTTAGCAATTTTCATCTAACTTAATGGAGATTTTTTTTTTTTTTTTTTTTTTTTTTTTTTTTTTGTATTTAATATTTTTTAAAGTCAAATATATTTTTGAAACAAAACTGTAATGATTTTCATTCTAATTTATCAACAATGGTAATTTTGAATTTTTTTTTTTTAAAGTTCAATGATATTTTTTCAACTTTTCCAAGTTTAGGAATATATTTATTCATAATTCAAAGATGTTTGGATAATTTAACCTTAAAAATATAAGGATTTGTGTGCGAGTCAAATTTACTTTTCCATTGAAAATCGTGGTACCCCAGTGTTAATTTCTCAAATTAATTAAAAACATAAGATACCACGAAAATGAAATTTAAAATCTTTAATTAAATTAAATGTGCAACTATCATATAAAATATATACCATTTTGGTCACGAGTTCGATCTATCTTGGTACTGAAAACAGAAAAAATATACCATTTTCGTCTATACATTTGAATCCATGACCTCGAGCCATAAAGGCCATAAACACATATTTTGATTCTAGTTAAATTATCGTTGATCTACTATGATATCTTTATCCAAATATATTAGAAAAATTGCAAAAACCATCATAGAGTTAAGATTCATACACATGTTATTTTCGAATAAGGTTGATAGGTAACAAGATCATAGAGAAAAGATGATCAAATGGGGGAATTCGAATGAATGTAGCGAAAGAATGTGACCCGACCCCGAGCTGGGGTCGATTGGACGACCTAGTGATCTAACTATAGATATTTCCTGGCTACAACAATATGAAAGCAAAGAGACCTTGCTTTTTCATCATACATTCAAGCTAAGAAAGACTTTTGAACTACCTTGTGATGGTCTGATTTAGAGTGGTCTTGTGTGTCTACCACTTGCCTTGCCACACGGAAGAGCATTCTTCGGAATGGGGAACTCGTCCCTAAGTGAAGTTGATGGCGTATAGACACGGGGATAGAATTGTTGTCCGAGATACTGTCTAGCCCAAAACTCCGACCTTACGTTCCACATTCCTACGTTATCAAGAGCCACATAAATTGCAGTCCATGAAAAAGGGTATACCTACACAAAACACCATCTTCAGGTCATTTGAACAGAGGATTTGTGAGGCAGAAGGCCAGAAGAAAACTGAAACTCAATGCTCACCTGAGTCGTGCAACGGGCTATTGCGTCCTGTAGATTGTACTGGTTTCTGCTAGACTGCGTCCATTGGCCTCCATCCATGCTGATAACAAAACATTTTCATTTATCAGATATTAACACAGACACCAGAGTCACGACATGAGTTAACAGTTCGACATATTCAAGCTTACCCGACCACGAAGAAAGAGTAACCATCAATATGCCAACTTGGAGGATGTCCTCATTGTTTTGGAACACGATTTCAACAAAGGCTCTATAGTCTGCACCCATCACGGATGTGTCGAGGTAGATTCCTCGACCGGTAGGCCTAACAGAGATGCTTCCAACGAGAAAAACCCCTCCGATTTTGAAGAAGTCGGCAAGTTTTAGGGGAGTATCAGCAGGAACGAAGGAGATGCTGTTAACTGCATACCTTTGTTTGCGGTTGACTTGACCTGCAGAGCTTGCAAGTATGATGGTTTTGGATGTGTTTATGAGACCATAGTGATATGATCCTTGTGGGTTTGGCCTTGGTCCACTAGCAGTAAGATTAGTCCTACAAACAGGAAGAAAAAAAGCCATAGTACTCAAGACAATGGATATGGAAAACCACAGACTAACCATTTGGTCTGGTTAAGTGGAAATAACAAAAAAGAGGAAAATAAAACTTTTATGCAAAGTTTGTTGAACTCCCATTGCCTAAGTTAATAGGTTCCCTATGAATGGACTCGAATATAATTCAGTTTACAAAGTTCCTTACGTGAACTATTAATATTAATTTAGACGACCTCCAACTCTCAAATACTAAGTTTAATTATCACTACATTCAAAAGAGAACTGATTTGATTTTTTTATTTTAGAAATTTTAACTTATTTTCACTTAAATTCTATATAAATGGCTTTATCTTTCTTTAAGAAAGTATTTGAATCCTATCTAAATTCAAAAAACAAAAAAGAACAACTTCTGGCAGCTACTTTTTTTTTTTTTTCCAAATTTTGGTTTAGTTTTAAAAATATAGGTAAAATGAAGATATGAAAAATAAGAAAAAGTATAGGTTGTCGGCTTAATTTTAAAAAATCAAAAGTAAAAAATAAAATAGTATGTCAAACAGGATCTAAATCAAACACACTGATAGTGACAATCGATTTGTATCTAACCGAATAGAGCGTGCTTGGTTGAGGGACCAGTCAATTTGTATCGTTGGTCCACCGGGAGGGGGGCCTTTGACAGGGCCAGCAGAGTTGCTATAACGAAGGATGCCAGTGGTGGTGAGCACCCGATAAGTGAAGCGAGTGGAAACAACAATGTAGTAGTCCTGAGCTGGCTGGTCAGCCGTGACGAGCACGGAGTAAGACTGACCAACATGAACATCGAGCGAGGAGTAGGTCGTTTGAAGGGTATGAGTTCCCTCCACTTCTACAAGCTTCATTTTATGACCTTGAATTCGGAAGTTGAGGGAATGTTGCAGCCCCACATTTGAAATTCTCAACCTGTAAGTTTTTCCTGCAACAGCATATTGACATAAATATTCATATCATTTTCATTGTATAGCCCCTTTGAATCAATCAGTATTCAAATTCAAATATGGAATGTACCTTGTTCAACGCTAAAAGAGGAGTCGTTGGCACTACCATTGATTAGGATTCCATTCGGAAATGGAAGCTTCTTGCCACGATCCAAATGAGCCTTCAAGTTCTATTCACCATGCCCAAATTTTCAAGTAAATAATAAAAAAGTGTGTATATACATGTAAATTAATAAATAAATACCATTCTACTCATTTGGAAGGAAGAAAGAAGTACACCATATGCTCAAGTGTTCAATATCTTAATGTTCTTTTCTAAATTTGTTATGACCAAATTCAATTTCAATCCCCCCAAGTCAATACACCTAATTCATAAGACGTGTCCATGATCAACGAGTCATGAATTCCAATCCTCTAACCTCAATGGTTATTGAACATAAGAAAAAAAAACACTTGATTTAGAAATATTTACATAATTAACTTAAAACGATTGTTTTGAATAGGCATAAAATGATTTAATAATTTCAAATATATTACAAAGTTTAAAACTTTACCTTTAAAAAAAAAGTACAATTCAAATCAAACACAAGTAATATAGCACACAATGAAAAGTCGTAACATCGTTCAAGTCTTAAGAATGCATATTATATTAATTTTATGTTATAAAGTGAAGAAATTTCAAATAAAGAATAAAGTTTTAATGACATCTTTGTACAACTAGTAACAATGAAGTTACAGGTTCGAATCTCCCTTCCTCAATATTGTTTAAGAAAAAAAAAAAAGAAATCAAATCTTTGACCTTTTTTTTTTTTGAAACTTTGACTGAATGTAATAGAAAGTTGATGTGGCTTTATAACATCTATAATTACTAACTCGGCCTCTTAAATGTGATAAAGTCAATTCATCATGGTTAAAAATTTTCCTAATTCTATTATATGTTATTCCAAATTTAAAACTTCAAAATAAACTTTTTCTAAATTAATGAGAAATACCTAATTGTCCATCTTAACTTTCATAAAGGTTAAATTATCAAACATACCTTACTTTGAAATTTGTGTCAAACAAGTTTCTAAATTTTGAAAAGTTTCAAAAAATATTCACTAAACTTTAAAAAAAATGTTTAAAAAATATCATTATTATTATTATTTTTAATGAAAATCGTTTAATTTTTATTTAAAAAATATCCCCAAATTTTAAAAATATTTCAAAAATATCTCTCACTTTCAAAATGTTAAAAAAAAAAAAAAAAAAAATCCTCACCATTAAATTTTGGATAAAAAATGTTATTTTTTGTTTGAATAATGTCTTTAGCCATTCACAAATATTAAAAAATATTTTTACTCGAAAATGGTTAATTTCTTTCTCTCTTTGATTTATTTTTTCTTGAAATGTTGTAGTATTAGTTTTATCAAATAAGCTTCAAATTTTTTTAAAATTTATAATCATAATCACCCATCGTAACTCTCCAACTTGCTTGCATTTTTCAGTTAGTTGTATTATTAGTCGCAACGTGTTTTAAAATTTTAAGTTTAATGTTATATTAACAATCCATAAGAATAAATACATACATTTAAATAAGTCACAATATTTCAATATTGATGCAATAATAAACAACACATGAATTTGAAAGCAATATATGGGTCATCGATAATTTATTTTTTCATCATGGAGTTTGAAATTAAATTCAAACATTTGGGTAGCTAAATCATTAAAATAATTGATACTAGAAATTGATTTCGGAAAACAAAACAATGTTAAGTTATCTTTCATTCTTCATTTTTTTTGTTTTTTGGATAAATTCCTACCTTAAGATATCCATTTAGGTTGTAAATTCATCCGAACAATAATTTAATTTTTTTTCATGTTTGAAGAGTTACAAAAGATGGTTATGATTGAGCTTATGAATTTTGAATTCTTGAATCTTATTTGTAAAATTATTACTATGACATTTTAAAAATTAATAATATTTTTATGTAGGAAAAAAATATCGAGAGAAAAAGAATAACCATTTTTGAGTTTTTTTTTTTTTTTAATATTTGTGTAAAGTTAAAAGACATATTATTCAAACTAAATTAAACATTTTTTTATTCAAAATTTAATTATGGGATTTTTTTTTTTTTTTTAACATTTCAAAGCAAAGAGTATTTTTTGAACATTTTTAAAATTTGAGGTATTTTTGAAACAAAATTTAACAATTTTCATTCAAAGTTAAAGACAGAAGTATTCGAACATTTTTTTTAGTTTAAAAATATTTTTGAAACTCGACACATTTTGATTATTTAGCCTTTCCATAAATGAAGACACCTAGTAATTATAAGGTTAAAATATCATTTTGGTCCCTCGACTTTCAGGTTTGTTTCATTTTGGTCTCTTGACTTTCAAATGTTCAATTTTAGTCCTTCAACTTTCATTTTTGTCCAATTTTAGTCCCTCAACTTTCATCTTTGTCCAATTTTAGTCCTTAAACTTATAAATGTCCAATTTTGATCCTCAAACTATTCAAAAGGTTTAAAAATAGTCCTTCATTAGA
>JBBMKA010000022.1:616925-672312 GCA_037833695.1 Sechiopsis laciniata | reverse complement strand
AAAAAAAGTTTGAATGATGGGCTTAAGAAAAATTCATGGTCTTTATTAGAATTTTTCCTCAAATCTTCCATAAAAAAGCGAAATTGCAAGCAAAATTTTCCACTAAACCTATCAATACAAATTGTAGACCAAGTCTAGGGAAGAATCAAATCTAAAAATACTTTTCTCCCTCTTCTTCTTTATTTTTTTTATTTTTTATTTTTTAATTTATGTTTCTTCCCACCCAATACTCTACTTTTTTAGAGAGCAATAACTAGAATATTAAAAGTAATTTTACTTGAGCATTTTAGGCTTTGAATGTGAGTTTAACCCTAAAAACTTTAAATCAGAAAGACAAAATTTCTAATGGCGGTTCGGAAGTGGCTAACTTTGCTCAAATGATGTAAAAGGGTTCAAATAAAAGGTTGAAGAAAATGAGGGTTTGGATGTTGATGAAGCAAGTTACATGATTTTTATTTTAATTTTTTTTTTAATTTGATCTGTTGAGAGAAAATCCATTTACCATTTTTTTTATTGTTTCTTTTCTGACACATCATCAATCAACATTAAAATTTTTTGAAGTTGGGGACTAATTTTAAGCTTTCTACAAAGTTGAGGGGCCAATTTTGGACTTTTGAAAGTTTAGGGACCAAAATTGAACTTTTATGATAGTTGATGGACCAAATTTAAAATTTTGAAAGTCTAGAAAGCAAAATAGAACTTTGATGATAGTTGAGAGACCAAAATAATATTTTAACATTGATTATAATTGAATTCAATTTTACTGTTTCAAAATCAATTTTGAAAATCGATATGTAACTCTTGATACCATCTAATATATATAGAGAGATTGTGAAGATGTCTTTTAAAATTTTAGGCCCTTGGCCTATTCAACATCTTTTAAAATTTATCCATATTAGAAGTACATGGACTTTTATAATAATTTTAAAGAGTCTCAAAATAAGTTCCATCATATCATAAAAAATATATATATTACAACCTAAACAATGTACAATTAAAAGCAAACAGCATTGCACTTTAGCGAATCATCTGTTTACAAAGACAATTCACATGAAAGTGGAAAAAAAAAAAAAAAAAGCTTGAGAAAGCTTAATTTCCAAAATCACCAATATTAATTGTTTGAATTCCAGCCAAAATCTGCAATAATCCTTCAAGAGATGTGTTTATTTTTCCTGTAATTCTGAACTGCTTTCTAAACGTCGGTTTATATCACTTGTTAATATCTCTAAATATTCCTGCAAAAAATTCACAATCAGTATCCCATCCGAGTTCAATGCACAAAAACGCAGCTCAAGTTCCATGCTAATCAAAATTTTAATCTCTATGTTTTTTATTTTAGTCAAAATTCATTTAAGTTTTGTATTTTTGGCTTTTGATTCGTTTTTTGTCTTTATGAGTTTAAAAAATGACCAATAATTTAGTCCAGACTTACAAAATTTTAATATAGATTTTATACACAATGGAAATTCTTTAATACAAACTTACGATTAATTGCAGAAAATTTAAGTTAGTGAAATTTTATGCTGAAATTATAACCAAAAAACAAAATGAGAAAGCTAAACTAAATTTAGTCCTAAGGGCCACGGTAATTGACATACATCATTGATTAAAAAAGTTATAGATTTAAATCCTAAAAAATGAAAGGAACTAAACCGATCATTTTAAAAGTATATGAATGTTTTAATAGTAGAAAACTAAAATAATATTTAAATTAAACCAAACTTTTAAAATGATGAAGTTAAATCTCTAGGAACAGTTTTTTCCAAGAAACTTTAAGCACATTATAGAAAGAAAAAAAAAAGTTGAAGTATTAAGGAAGAAAATAATTGTCATGAGTGACTTAGTAGTCAATATGGACTTTGAGAAATTAGAGGTGAAAATAATTATCATGAGTGACTTAGTAGTCAATAAGAGCCTTAAGAAATCGAGAGCAATTTGTAGCGTTCACCTATCTAAGAATTAATTTCAATCTATGGACATCTCAATGACGTAGAATAGACAATATATATGAAGACATTAATCGAGGTAGGCAGAAGTTAAATTAAGCCAGACAATCACAAATATGAAAAAAGAAAAAAAAAAAAAAAAAAAGGCTTGGAAGAAAATATTGACCTCAGCCAGTGTCTCATGGCTACATAGCTCATCTGCCATATCTTCACTACTACTGCCAGAAACTTGAGCTGAACTCTCAACAACAGCACGAAACACATCCATAGGAGAATTTGTAGATATAACCCTTTGAGTTAGATCTTCCAGGTCAATCTATACTACATCAAAAAAAGTAAAAATCAATTCAGTATAAACATATTTCGATAAGAACAGAATTCAATTCACATAATCTATGTCATAATAACCAACAAATTAATTAAGAGAGTTCAAATCTCTCACTTCAACAAAATGTTGTTGAATTCAAAATAAAAAAAAAAAGACAAATATAATCAAAATAAAACTTAACTCGATGATAATTGACATGCATTATAAATATATATGAATAGAGTCACATATTTCATAACCTTCAAATATTATTGTTGAATTAAAAAATATATATATTAAAATGAAAAAAGGGGCATTATTAAAACTGAATTGAAGTTAAAAGATTGAGTATATGATCTTTTATTTATGTCCCACTCATACTAGTTGACTTATTACTCTCTTGACAATGAAGAATTTAACGTATCTAACAGATTATGAACTAAACTCTCTCACATTTAATGTTATTGAATTAAAAAAAAAAAGTCAAATATAATCAAAATAAATTTAATTTATGATATATGTATCTAAGACAAATAGATAATAGAGTCAAATCTCTCAACCTTCAAATATTATTGTTGAATTAAAAAATAATAATCCAAATTTAAATTCAAAAAATGGAGCATTAATTATTAAAACTTTAAACATACAAAATTTAATCATAAATAACTTCGTCATTTTTTAGTTTAATAACAATTGGATCAAGAGATTCAGTCTATAGTATTTTAATTACGCCACATTCATATTGGTTGAACTATTACTCGATTGACAATGAAAAACTTACCGTTGACTGTTCCAAACGAAGCGTCAAGATTGAACTACCAAGATCAAGAAGAAGGGCTCCAAAATGTTGCATCCTAAGTCCTACTTGTATTAATTCTTCTTGCATTTGACCCCTCACCATGGGATCAGTTGAAGAGCCATTTTGCTTAAATCGCTCAATAGTGCACTACATGTTTTTCAGACACGTAAGATAAATATAAGTTTTAATGTTAAAATATTTTTTCTATTTAATATCTATTATTTAAAAATAACAAATATACCTACAAAATTGAAACTTTGTCACATGCTATTACATATTAAAAACAAGCAATTATTTGTGGATTGTCAAACAAAAACAGATCAATGACTCATTGTCCACCCATAAACTCTTATCATATACTTTTAAAATATTGCTGACAATGATAATGAATTTGGGAAAACTTTTTCAACCCTATATGACATACCAAACTAGATACATTATTATCCATAGAAATCATCATAAGAAATCATCATAACTTTCCTCAGTGATCAACCGAATTTTATAAAATTAAAAAGTTATAAGTTCAATTAATAATAAACTAATTATATATATGAATTACTTTTTTTATAGATTTCTTAACATCTAAATATTGTAATGTTAAACATATATTTTCCATGAGAATAATCAAAATATGCATAAATTAACTCGAACAATCGCATATATAAACAATGATATTAATTACCGGTAGTGAAGATATAGCATAATCACTTAGGAGTCGTTGCGCATTTCGCAAAACAATACCCAAAGATTCAGGAGTTTGCAAATCTTGAGGATTGGCAGGTAGTTCCAACCTTGGTTGAACTCCTACATAATAGAGGTATAGAAAGTTATTCAACCATAAATTTAAATTTTTACGAACTATATGACTTAGTAATTCAGAAGTTATGATTTTTCGCTTGTTGAATAAAAAAAAAGTAATGCTTCAAAATTACCACCAATGTGAGATATTGCGCGCTCGAACCGGTTCATGAACTTGGAAATTGATGTTGAAGAATCAAGAATCGACTAAGAAAACAAAAGATAAAAGAAATAATCAATAAGAAAACCAAGAAACCAAGAATTTGGCCATAAAAAGAGAGAATGATCAAAAGATGTGATACTTAGAGAAGGGAGGCTCATCCTTTGAAAACTTTGCACTTCAAATCATAGAAATGTTGATTCAAAGAGAATCCTCTTTTCTTTGGAAATTTGCTGTGAATAGTTTATGTGTAATGGAAGCGCATGAAGAGAGGCAACCAAATTGAGAAATGAGAAAAAGGAAAGGCTTAGAATTTTGTGGTTCATTTTTTTAATTTTTCTCTCTCTCTCTCTCTCTTCAAAGTCAATGAAATTTCCGAGTAAAAAGCATCTATTCTTGGCATTTAGTTTCCTGAAATTTGATTTGGTTGCATTTTTTCTCCACTTCCCTAAATAATAGGAATAGCAGTCTAGGCAATTGGTCCAATAAATTTAATAACCAATTATATTTTGCCACGTCTTGATTGTACTAAAATTTAAATAGACACTTCATATTAAAAAAATGCTCTTTCCACAAATCTACATCTTTTTTGTGTTCAATAACAATAAGAGGGTCCTGTCAAAAAAAATAAAAATAAAATAAAATAACAATAGAGGGTGAGAGGATTCAAAATTAATTGTTCAATAACAAACGGCAAACACATTTATGCAACGAAAAAATTGCTTTTATTAGTAACTACCTCTCTAAATTCATTTGAATAAGCAAGAAATTTATTTTTTTTAAAAATATTGAGTTCAACAAATTATTGAAGGAGGTAAATTCAAACTTTTGAATGTTTAAGGGAAAATGAACTTTTTCAATAAAAAGAAAGAAGCTAAGAACCTTAGGATTTATTTTGGCATCAAACTGATCTTTGTAAACCATATTTTTTATTTGATTTTTTTATCCATAAAATGATGGTCAAATAATTGGCAGGCACTAACAAAAGAGAAGAAAAAACTATTCAAAATTCTATATGCTCATATATGTATGGTTTTTTTTTTTTTTTGAAACTCATGTATGTATGATTGAAAACATATAAATACCCCAGTTATAACCAAACATTCCAACAATATCAATTAACCATTTGTAACATCTCATTTGCTCACGTTATCATAAATAATGCGCAAATGTAGCCATGCAATTTATTTAACAAGAGAAAAAAAAATGACCTAAAGCAGAAAAAAAAAGAGTTGTAAAAATCATTTTGAATTTATTACCTTTTGAGGCATATCATGTACTATAGAGCTTTGGGCTATCTGTTTCTTCTACTTTTTTCTTTTCTCTGAATAAAAATAACAAGAAAAAACATAACAAAAAAGAAAAGTAAAACACCAAACTCAAAGTCTTGTTCATAAAAAATGAAAATAGATTAAAATAACAAATTAACCTTCTTGTCAGCAAAAAAGGAAAAAGGAATTGTATTAGTTCGACGTTTCCCGTTTTTTGATTGAATTTAATTACATAATAAATACTGTTGTCAAGGTATAGAATGTACGTATAGTTAATTTTATCATTCTAAAAATCAATCTTTAACTTATTCTAAATTTATTTCTGCACTACTCACTATACTGGTGTCAACGATGACCATTCTAAACAGGGTTGGCTACCCAGCTTCGAATGGTGTTGGTTCTACATACCATGAACGAAATTGCCTCGGGCACGATTCGGTAAATCGGCACAAGGTTATGTGACATCTAGAGAGTAACACCAATTAAACAATATGGAATTTCACGACTATCTTAAAAATTCACAAATTTCTTCAATCGACAGGAAAGTATTTTACAACCTAGAGACTACCATTTAAGCCAGATTGTAACATATAACTTATACCACTACAAAAATAACTTTAAAAGGCTAATACTGTCCAAAATCACCAGCCAAGCCAAGCCCTTTGTGCACCACTTCAACTCCAATCTACAATTTTCATCCAGAGATGTATTATTTTTCCGTATCTAAATTGCCTTGTAGCCGTCGGTTTACATCACTAGATAATATCTCTATATATTCCTACAAAAATTCATAGGAATTCCGTGAGAAAACTAGATAAACAATATCTTAAAGTCCATAGCAATCGAGTTATCGACACCGTTTTAATGAGAACTATAAGAATAGTATTCACCTTAGCAAGTCTCTCATCGCTGCACAACTCATTTGTGATATCTTCACAGCTACTACCAGAAAGCCGAGCTGAACTCTCGACTACACCTCGAAAGACATCCCTTGGAGAATTTGTAGATGTGATCCTTCGAGCAAGATCTTGAGAGTCAATCTAAAAAACACAAAATAGTTAGTTACGAGATATCAAACTTCACTGCGCACAACTTTTTTTTTTTTTTTTTTTGTATAATCAAAGAAACGGAGCTTCACTCCCATTATATACCCAAGGCACCTGCCCTTCTCCCAAAGCTTGTTCTAAAGACACCTAAAGATTTTACGATTAAACTCACCAGTAAGTTTTAAACCTAAGAAGAAGCATATCTCGGGGGCTCTAAGCTCAACCCGACGAGGTTGCCTTTTGGACACAAAAAAAATCCAACGATCCAAACCATCCACCACGGAAAATTAAAGAAAAATGGCGAAGATGAGAGAACTTGAGATGACAAAACGAAAATGGCAAAATAATTTTAACCTTTATTGTGGTGACTATTCCTATACCATCGTTTAATAAAGAAGGTATACAAGTTTAGCAAGACAACTTACAAAATGATGCATGGGAAGATAATACAATAGACATGTTAAACGAACCTGAACATTTTTATCATTAGACATTTCCACTCCACTACCAAACCTCTCACTATGAGGCTTTGGCTCTCTATCGACATTTGACAAAGGTAGTTGCGTTGGCACTCCTTCCACGTTTGAGGAAGATGGTTGCCATGGCTTTCCTCCAAGCACTTGAGAGACAATAGGCATCATCTGTTATAACATCATGGACAAATCGATACCACCGCCTTGGCCTCTTCCTAACCCGAAAAACATGTGTTCGAGATCTCGAGTGTCAACCTGCTGAGCAATTTGATTGACTGTGTTTCTCATCTGAGGGCTCTGCGTGAGCTGTTGCAACATGTTCCTCAAGACATTAGGAGAACCAACGCCGGTTTCCCCTGAAAGCCCCGTCAAAAGTTCATTCAAAGCAGGACTCTGCAAAACTTGAGACATACTGCTTCCTATATCAATTTGGCTGTCAGAACCTGGCCCATGCAAGGAGGATCTGCTTTCTGGATTAGGGTTAGTAGTCAATTGTAGGCTCGAGGAGGGCTCATGAGCATTTGACCTATTCATAGAAGCACTAGAGGCAAGAGATTGTAACAACTGCTGGCCTGTAGGACCTTGGCTGTGGCTGGTTCCACTGTTGCCCCCCTTAGCCTGTGAACTTTGCTGTCTGCCTCACCTCTAATCAAAACCAGTACCAAAAGGGAGAAAGAAAGAGATAATTAAAAAAAAAAAAAAAATAAGAGAATTGTAAATTAAATCCAATACAACGAGAATTTATCCATTAAGAAGATATGGAATCTCAGCTCAATACAATCAATGTCCTATATAACGCTTCAATTAGTGTGTCATCAAATACCAACCATAAAAGGATAAAGCACAATAGTTTTCTATGTACCAAAACAGATAGGCTACATGTGTATAGTTGAACAATAGACCACTGGAATAAAAATCAATAATACAACCAACATGAATGAATATGAAAATTGAAAAAATAAATAACTTCATCTTACCGGTCGTTCCAAACCTCCTAGTCCAAGTCCAAGTGGACTAGCTTGAGAAGGCCCAGCTCCCGAGCTCTTATCACACGATGCCTGTTGAGAATTTTCTTCATTTGTTCCAGCAAATTCAGAGCACCTACCACTAGAGCATGTTGGAAAATCAGTTGAATTTACAGCACTTCCTGAATCCCGACAAATATTGTCTGCGCGTAAAATCTGTGGTTGGTTACACTAGATTTAACATTTCATTTAATACAAAGAGAAACTTAAAAATCATTTAAAACAAAAATTATATTGTACATTTATACCAAGTATCTACCTTGTCACTTCCAATTTCAGGGTTGCACTAAGGTAATGACTCACTCGACTCTCCACTGATGTCCCGTTTCTCATTACTTTGTTGTTCACTCCCTGCTCCAGAACCAATAGAAGAATTTTGACCTGCCGTTTCTGCTTGACCTGAATACAAGACGTTCAGTATAAGTGGAAAAATATGTGTACTCTGGTGATCAAACAAGCAGTATACCTGATACAGTAGTGCTACCACCTCCAGCATTACCAACTAAATCTCTAAGTCGAGAATTGACGTCATCAATAATGTTGGATAATGAAACAGAGTCAGAAGGCTGGGAAAAAGAAACACCTTCATCAGGTTGCACAGCTGCAGAAATTAAAATGCCCAGCAGATGTGGAATGGCAGACTCAAGAACAGTTCTCAAAGGAGGTGCATGTGTTCCACCTGAATCAGTTGAGCCACCGATACTTTGATGCTCTGCAGGTCCAGCCCCATTATTGGGCCTGGTACCAACTGCAGAAAGGATGGCAGAACTTATGAGAAAGCACATTGCATTGCATGAAGATAACAGAATGTCCAAACACTATGATCCTCACCAGCAGGTATGTGAATGTTAAGGTGTCTAGGAGCAGTTCCAATACCAACTGGATTTGATGGTAGAGCAGCACCACCCAGGAGGGGATTAGTTTGAAGGGGAAAAGGTTGCAAAAGAAGATGTAATTTGAAAGGAGAAACACACAAAAACATGGAACCAGATATTGTAAATAAGTGGGATGACCAAACAAAATCTATATTATATTATGATGTGTAATCTATAATCTATTAAATCTACTAACCTATTAAAATATTAAAAGAAGTATGTATGAAAAATATTTTAGGACAACTATGCCTTAACTTTAATTCTTAAATTTACAAGTATATCATCAACATTAATTGTTTAAATATTATGTGTAATTTCACTTATAAACGGGTTTAGAAAATTGCATATCATACATTCAGAATTAGTTAGAAAAACAACTGCCATAACCTGAACCATTAAAGGATTTGGCCCCATAGGAGAGATATACACTGATGGGCCAGCATTAACAACTGACTCGGCCTGTAAAACGAATTATAAATGTTAATACATTTTTAAACAAATTTGAAACTCACTCGCCATATAAATAATAACTTACAGATGACTGTTCCATACGGAGTGTCAACATTGTGCGGCCAAGTTCTAAAAGAAGCGCTCCAAATTGTTGCATTCGAAGTCCTACTTGTACCGACTCTTCCTGAATTTGACCCCTCACATAGGGATCAGTGGAAGAGCTATCTTGCTTCAAATGCCAAGAAACATTCTAAATGTTAAAATAGATGTATAGAGAATAAGATTCATGTGATGATTATAAAGCATAATTTAGATTGTTATAAAGAAGAAAACAATCCAGAAATGCCAAGAAACATAATGTTCAATAACGAGTTACAAAGAAAAAAAAAAGAATGTTTTCCATGCAGCAGCTAGTAAGAATCCATGAACACACTCTTATTCTAAGAGAAGGCCCAAAAGGATACATAGAAAATTGATAGAAATTAAAAAACATAGCCAATGCTATTCTTATTCCTATATTTTAACATAACACATAACCTAGACTCGTATGGATTTTGGATCAAAGGAATTTGCTCAAGTTTTGTTCATCTGAACGTTTAATGAAGTTCTTGTACTTCAATTGTGGGAAAAAAGAACATCCACCGCCAGAAAGTTTGAACTCACGATCCAAGAAACAACATGGGTAAGACGTCAGAAGCAGTGCATTGAGTTTCAATTTTGACAGTGTAACTGACTTGGCTTCGAAGGAAATCCTCATCACCACTGCAGTTTTTTTTTTTTTTTTTTTTATTTCCATAAATTCTTCGAACACTCTGATTTTAGTGTTTTCCCCAGATAGTGTGACAAGCAGTTCTTGTACTTCTATTGAGGATTACTTAAAAAAAGTATTTTTAAATACTTGGAAAGTTCCAAACAAGCCCCTACTAACTAACCTTCATCCTTTATCAGGTTTTTAGTTACTAATTACCAAAAGGATATAAAAAATACTATTGAAGAACAAGTGAACTAAATTATCTAAATCACATGGCTAGATTATCTAACGCCAAATCCATAGCATGTTATTACACATCAAAACAAATTCATAACATATTAATTACACATCAAAACAAACAAGGCTACGATTGTCAAACAGAACATATCAACAATTCGCTAATTTAAAGTAATGTAGCTAGATGTAGTACTTTCAGATAGTGAAGCTGTGGCATAATCCTGTAGAAGGCGCTGAGCATGGCGCAATACAATGCTCAAAGATTCAGTAGTTGGCAAACCTTGGGGATTAGTAGGCAGTTCCACCCTGGGTAGATCACCTGTGTTATAATAAATGTTACAAGACAAAAAAGGTACACTATAAATTAGAGATGAAGATCTGTACAAATCAAACATTTATTTTAAGCATCAAATCAAGGATAATATGGCTTAGGGCTTACCACCATTCTGAGATATTGCATACTCCATATGGTTCATGAACTCGGAAAGTGTTGTCAAAGAATCGGGAATAGGCTAAAAGAAGAAGGTAAACAAAAAGTCAAGAGGAAAACCAAGAACCCAACACTTAATCCCAGTTTGGCCTTGGACAGAAAAAGTATGGTACCGCATGAATGGAGGAAACTGGTACAGCAGCACTGGCAAGTGGAATTTGAATCACATGAAGAAAATTTAGTGATGACTGGCTGGGAAATGCCTGTCCAATTTGTGCCTGACTCGTTGCTTGTTCACCAACCCCAATATTACCTATAAATGTTTCATTACCTTGGCTTGTTGTGCCATGATTGTTAGGCTGTACGAGTATAACCACATAAATAGCCATTAGAATTTTATACGATATACAGAAAAAAATAAGAAACCGTAAATTTAAAAGTCAGAGGACACAATAACAAAAAAAAAAAATGGTGCCCAAAGCTATTGAAACCATGCAACTGAGGTGGAATATGATATAAACCAAACAATTAAATCTTAAGAGAACTACAAACATCAAAGGCAACAACAATTGGATGATAAAACACATACAGAGTACAGTATACTCAAGTTCTGCTTCAACTAGAATGTGTGGCAGAAAAGTATTTTTTAAAATAAGATAGGAAATGATTGGGGTGAGAAGAGGCAACTATATAGGTAAAAAACTAGAGGGCAAGTACAAAAGATAGATCTGATTAATACAAGTCCCTACACCAATGAAACAAGAAGAAAACTCATTAGAGAGAAAGGAACACAATGGTTGGTGTTCATTGAAGGCTTGCGTGTAGATGTCGCTAGAGCAAAAGGAAGAAAGCCATCAATATATTCCTTAAGTAATTACCCTCGAATTCGAACTAAAGTTGGTGCGTTGAAGGCGCAGGATGATGGCTTGAGAAGAAATTGAGTGTTTTTTAGCCGCTAGAAAAGGCTTGAGAAGACGGTTGTACGCCCCAAATGTTTTGCTGATGAAGAATGCTCAACGAAGAAACCTTGAAGACTACCTAAAGATGACCTGGAAGATGGAGAGTATCGACAGAAGCTCATGTGGGTTGTTGTCACACTAAAAAAAAAAAGAGAGCAATAAGTGTAGTGTTGGAGATGTCGGGCCATAAAAGGGAAAAAGACCGTTGATCTCAATGCAAAAGGAGGTTGCTAAGGGAGAGTTGTGATAAAAAAAAACCTCAAAATCACAGTAGAGAGATCGACATGAAGCCAAGCATGGAGAAACATTAAAATCAAGTTTAGCAGAAAAAAACATCAAATTCGATGATGGGTGTTGAGAAAAGAGAAGTGCCTCATATCACGTCGAGTGGAGAGAGTCGCATGTGCTCAGTTAGAGGAGTGGAATATATAAAGGGGACAACCGATATGGAATGGCATATTAGAGAGACCGAGAGGCATTAGTAAAGAATAACTGCAAATGGCATAGAAAGGGAGAGAGAATCATGACACCGAATGACGAAGAGGCATGTAATGCAAGAGACAATGGCGAAAAAAGGAGGGCATAATCATCCGCGTCGACAAAGGATGAAAAACGCCCCAAAGGAAATTGGGGTGCCAATGGAGGACGAAAGAAGAAGTCTTCCATGGAGACTCTGATTCTCGGAGAAAAGAAGAAACCTTCATCAACGAGGTTGTTTGCGATGGGGCTTCTTGGCGTTAGAGGGTGCCAGTGCTAGGGGGGTAACCTTCCTCCTCCCTAGCGCCTGAGAAAGAGGAAAGATGGGGAAGAGTGAGATTAGGATTTTTTTGGAGAGAGATCTTTAGAGAGAGATTTCACTTTTTTAGAGAGAACACTAAATTCATTTGATTAAGTGAATTTGAAAAGTTAAAAAAAAAAAGCAGAATATGAATAGCATACCATAAAGTATCCAAGTCTTTCTAACATTTCATGATTTTAAATTGAAACATATATCGTTTAACATTTAGATGTTAAGAAAAAATCTTCACTTACCAATGAAGTCTGCATACCATTTGGGATGCTTGTATTTTGGTTGCTTAGTCTAAAGGAATTCAGAACTGCACCAATAACCTTGAAAAAGGGAGGAACAACAAGAAATGGTGTTTCATTAGCTACTGGAAAATATAAAATTCACCAATATTGTCATACAACTAATACCCTTAGGAAGAGGGAATACAATATATCAGTCAGAGTCCACTATGAGAACAACAATAATAATAAATTAATAATATAATAATGAACAACAAAATAGAAGGAAGAAAAAGACAAAAGAACATCAAACTATATACCCGAGAAAGATCGGGAACATTGCCTTCACCTTAATCCCCAACATTTAATGTTCCTAAAACCACACTATGTGCAATTTGTCCTGCACGATTTCGAGGTACACCTACTCCAACTTCGTTACCGGTTGATGAAGGTACTAAGAAGCGACTACAAGGAAACTTAAAAAAACGAACAGTATCACATGTTAATAAATTCTCAAACTTCGTATTCTAGTTGGTATACCATTTGTAGGTCTGTCACTTGCGCCAGTGTTGAATGTTGCATGTTGTTGAGTTGGTTGTCTTTCAACTAAATGCAAGGTATGTCCATTTTCTAAATCTTAAAGGGTTAAGAAACTACTTTCCAAAATTAGAATCTATAAACAAGTCCACTCCATCACACAAAAAGAAGAATCTGACAGCAAAACTAAGCAACAAATTTGCCAAGTTTGAAAATCTGAGAAGTCTTGAAGTACATTACTTGTTTTTTTAAAAACAAAGTCTTGAAGTACATTACTATTTTTTTTTAAAACAAAAGACCAACTTTTCATATGTGTATGAAAAGTAAAGAAAAGAAGTAGAGATACACACCCAAGAAGGGAAACAAGAAAAGGAAAATACATAGAAATAAATCCCGAGGGTAGAAAAATAGGGTAAAACATGGGTCAAACTCAATTTCACAGTATCAACTTGTGCGTTATAACCATATCAAAAAATAAATTATCGCGTTCCACCAACATGCACATCAATCACTTTTATACAAAAGAATTACCCAATTAACTTGAGATCCAATATATTGGTCGGGAAGCAAATGCACCCTACTTTAAAAAAATGTGGCATGACAGTTTGCAACTACCAAACTATAACTCATGAAAAGAAAAGAAAGAGAAAATTACGACAAATGTTAAAGAAAAACATACATTAAATGCAGAAAAGTGATAGGATACGATACACAGAAAGATCATGTTCATCCCTTAAGACCTTTCCCCTGAATATCAAATGTTGCTGATTCACTGGGATTCCTATTTCACTTGCGATTTTCTCCTTGAATAATTGAATCGGCATCTTTAGGAAAAAATAACATTTAATTAATGTGATGAAATTACAAAAAATGGAGATCCCCTCTTCAAGAACAGTGAATTCTCCAAATAAAAGCATATAATCATGGATTAAAAAAGTAATTTTCTCTCTAGAAAATTTTTAGTTCCTTACATCTTTACTCACTTGAAAACTGTAGACATGTGAATCTAAAGTCTTGACATTCAGCTCAATATTCGAAGTTGAAGTATCCCCGAAAAGACTGCTCGTGCTGGAACCTTCCTTTGAATGGTCTGCCATGCTATTCAACTGCAGCTACCGTCTAAACAAAAAAACGGATAAAATGATAGCAAGATTTCTCAAGAAAAAATGACTGATAAGTCATCAAGATTCAGTTACAAACCTGTTCGAATTTGAGGAAGCTATGATGTGAAGGAAATCTATTCCAAAATGCGCCGGACAACAATATATTATGATC
Organism: Sechiopsis laciniata; assembly: GCA_037833695.1. NCBI lineage: Eukaryota > Viridiplantae > Streptophyta > Magnoliopsida > Cucurbitales > Cucurbitaceae > Sechiopsis > Sechiopsis laciniata. Next base: position 657,965 of record JBBMKA010000022.1, on the reverse strand, counting down.
CAAAGTAAGTAACGCCCTTAAAATTAATCACACGATCGCAGAAGTTGTTGTAATCAGTGTTCACTTAAGTTCAACTTGAAAAATGATGGTCAAAGAAATGTAACAGTTAGGGAAGATGACAAGAAACAGGAAAAATCTTCCAAGAAAACACAGAAAGTAGAAAAAGATGATGATCCAAATAGGAATGAAGTAATCATCCAAACAACGAACATACTGTTCGACGATCCTAATGAAAATGAATTTAATGAACGGAAATACACCATATGGCTAGGGTTTTGAGAAGCTACAATGAAAATCATACCTCTACGGACAAGAAATGGTACAGGTTCGATCATGGATAATCACAATACACAGCCGGCGAAATCTTTTCTGGTCTGAGCTCGATTCAATCAAATTGTAGAACTGCAAATTTAGGAACATAGCGAGGCAAAACAACGGAAGATAATTATGAACAATGGCTTCCAGAAAGGTATAGGCGGTACGGCGGTGAATGGCCGGAGCTAAGACGAGGAGGACAACAAAACGGTGCGTTCCCCGACGGCTTTATTTCTTTTTCTTCAAATACTTTTTATTTTATAAAATATCATTTATTTCATCTAACCTATGAGTTGTTTGAATGAGGTTTTATATTAGGAGTTATTTTGAAGTGTTATTTTGATTACTTATAAATTAAGAATGCTAACAAAAAATTGTTTGAATGTGATTTTTTTTTGAAGAGTCAGAGACAATAATTTATTTCGATGTGAATTTAAAATAAGTAATTAGTTTCAATACTTAAAAAATAATGATTATAAATAAATTATTAAAATAAGTTATTTTTTTGGGTTAAAAATGAATGATTACAAATAAGTTGTTAGAAATGAAGTTAAAAATGAATGATTACAAATAAGTTGTTAGAAATTATGAGTTATTTTTTAATAATTATAAATGAATGATTAGAAATGAGTGGTTATAAATGAAGAGTTATTTTTAGTAGTAAAAATGAGCAATTGTTTTTAGTAATTACAAAAATTCGTTTGGATGTAATTTTTTAAGGAGTAGTTAATAAATACTAATTTTAAATGCTCCATAAAATCAACAAACAAATACCCATTATAGTCTTGTTGGTTGCATTATAATTCAATTCAAGGTAGGATCTTCTTCTCGAGTTTCAACCCAACAAAAAAAAAGGGAAAACTACATTTTTAATTCCTACATTTTCGTTAAAATTTCATTTTAGTCCCTATGTTTCAAAATCAAATACTTTTATCCTGACATTTGAATAATGTTCTATTTTTAGTTCTTGACTTAATGGAACCGTTAGTTAGTAAGATAACTGAATGCTGATAAGAATAATGACTAAGTATATTTTGAAATATAATAGATTGATGATGTAACTATTGTAGTATTTACATGAATTTTATTTTTAAAAATAATAATTAAAATAGAAACTCAAAAGGCACTTATCAATTTTTTGATTTTTAATTATAAAAATACTTTTTTACATTTTTAAATAGAATAAATAAATATGATAAATTTTCAACTTGTCTTGGTTCTACCACATGAACTAATTTCACCACTCAAATCTCCACTAATTCCCCAATCGCCTCTCGAATTAACACCCTCTTAAACAACAGGAAAATTCTAACTCCGAAATCCATTGCCGCCTCTGCTGCTCCCGCCAATCCAGAAATTGAGGAGGGCGGCTGTTTGATGGGTCCTATAAATCCAAAAAGATAATTTCCCCCCCCCAAAAAAAAAGTAGTTATCAAATCCAACCTTTATATGTTCATTTGTGGTTTATTTAACGTCTAGATTTAATTATGAACTCAAGAAAAATATGTTAGATTTATTTATTTTAATTTAGCGATAATTGAAAGTAAGAAACTCAACTTATAACCTCCACACATATAACTGTATTAAGTTATTACTTTCATTGGCAATAGGTTAAATGTTAAACCAGCATTTACGACCTCTCTTAGAAAATCCACAGCCAACCCAATTATTACAATTCCTCAGAAGAACTACCAAGTTATAGTCACGAAAAAATAATTTATTTCAAAACTACTCATTTTTAACTTTTTATTGATGCAATTCGTCCACAAAACCTACATTTAAACGAAATATTGACCACAACTTCCCTAAAAAAATGTACATCCAAACCAACTATTACATATAATTTTTCTACAAAAATTTATAATAAAACAATCTATTGCCACACAAAAGCTCAATTTATGATCATTCAAAATAACTCATCATTCTAATCATTGAAAGTAACATTTGATGCAATTATTCGTCCAACACCCCATTAAAAAAAAAAAAAGTTTATAAAAGGTGCCAATTTGGATATGAAGTCTATGGGCCGTTATTAAATGGGCCGAAGGAAAAAAAACCATTGATTGGAACAGCCCAGTTTCACAGCCCATTTTATCTTCAACGCGAGATTCAGGTCTCTAACATTACCGGTATTTATCTTCTTCATTCGATTCTTCCTGCAATCTGATTTTGTTGAACGATTGAAAGTGCAGAGGTCAAATATGGGAGGTGGTGGACATGGAGCTGGTACGACTTACAAGGGCGTCACTATTCACCAGCCAAAGCGCTGGCACACCGTCACCGGCAAGGGCTTGTGCGCCGTTATGTGGTATAAACCCTAGCTTTCTTTTATTTCCGATCAACCAATTTTATCGAAGAAAACTCTATTTGATTCAATTTGCGCTATATTTACTTTATTTAGTATCTTTCAGTGTCATTTACAAGTCCTGCGTCTTTTCCGATCTGTCATTCTCGCATTTTCAAAGTAATTGCATCGCGATCGAGTGGAGTTACAAGTTTTCACTCTATTTTGATGCTGTCTATGGACATCTCGTATACGATTTTATGTATTGGCGGAAAATTAGAATCGATCTTCAGTAGTTTTGAAAAATTGGTGTTCTAAGCGCTTCAATAGCTGGATTTTGACCAAATGATGAATTTTCATCTTTCAGGTTCTGGGTGCTATACAGGGCAAAGCAAGATGGACCTGTAGTACTGGTGATAATCACTGTGTTTGAACTCTTGAATCTTGATTATATTTCTACGTTTTATTTAATTTCTATTGCTGTAACTGTAAGTCTGGCATTTATGAAATTTCTGATATTTTGATTTAGGGTTGGAGACATCCATGGGAGGGCCACGGTGACCATGGGCATGAGCATTAGGTACCCTTTGAAAGGATTTTTATCTGTAAGATAGGTTTTTTTTAGAGATTTTATTTTTTTTGATTCCAAGTTTCTATTAGCACTTCAATTTTAGCTTAAGTGGATTGCTAAAGTGGATCGTTGTTTTTTCTCGACCACTCAAGAGTGGGTTGATATTTTTTTTCTCTAAGGGAGCAGTTTTATTTGTTTAAAAACCAGACAACATATCAGCAATAGCACAATTTGTTGTGCAGATTCTTCACTGTTCTCAACACCATTTTCATTACTTTCCTCTATTTCCAATTTTTCCCAGATAATTGTCTGTTTTTATAAATAAAGAAAGTCAAAACAAAATGGGTTTTAGCTTTCTGCTGTATTACGCCACTGAATTAGTAACCACCTAACCATCTGGGTATGGTCAAAATGACCTCAAGAAACCGAAAAGTTATGCATTTAGTCTATGGTGACCATCCCTAAGAATTAATTTCCTACCGATTTTCTTGACTTGTAGGATCGGGTTGTATATCCTTGCCTCGTGAGAATAGTCAAGGGACATATAAGCTGTCCTAACACTCACAGATAAAATAAATATATATATTAACCACCTGACTAAAGTAATGTGAATGCTACCAACCATCCCCGAGGGGTGACGCGGTGGTTCAAGGTTTGAGGTTTAAAGGTTTGCTCCCTTCAAGTCTCAGGTTCGTGTCTCCATTCCTTCAATAGATTTCGATGCTGCAGTTTAAGGACGGGCCAGTGGTGCCTCCGGGAGGAGCGTAACCTCCAAGTTCTTTGGTCACAAAAAGAAAAAAGAACGCTACCAGCTATGAGCACCAATTTTTTGTTACTTCCTTTGTTTTGTTGGTATGCATTTTTGTTGATAAGTTTTTCAGGTTCTTTATAGGCTTGCTGCATTGGCGTGTGAAAGGGGAAATGGCAAGGCTTCAGTTGCAGGTTCCCATTTGAATGTTACGAATACCATATTTTCTAAGTTCTGTTCAAATAAGGATATTGTGATAAGATAGCCAAGTGGACGGAAAGAAACACACTTTATCAGTTTACTTTTGTAATCATGAATTCTTCTGATACGTTTTTGAATATTTGATTTGTGTTCGATCACTGTTGTTCAATTAAGCAAGATCAATGATATGAATATTTTCTAAGTGCTGTTGTTTAGGGGGACGATAAGGCTGATGGGGTGTCTATAGTTTGTGGTTATTTTAGTATGAATTTAACAAATCTGTAATTGGAGTTCAAATTATTTTAGTATGTATTTAACAAATTTGTATTTGGGGTGCAGATGATTTTAGCATAAGATCATAAAGTCGTATTTTTGCTTTATTTTTTCACAGGTTTTTGTTGCATCATACAATTGAATCTGTATATTTGTTTCCCATGAATTCTATCTTGATATTCTTTCCCTTGTACATTCAATAGGCAAATATTTGGCGTGAAATAATTAAAAATTGTTTTAGGAAAGTATTGATTTGTTTTTTTTCCCTCTATTCTGCTTGGGATATAATACAAAGATTTAATTAGCTCGTTCAAAAAAATTGTCAAAATCTGTGAAAATAGAGGTCATGAAGACATTTTCCTCGTGATGATCGGTCTTTCTTCTTAAAACAAACCCTTTGGGTTTGCCTCCTTATTCATAAGGAGGCAAATATTTCTCTTATTGGTATCTCATTAAATGCATTAAATAAGGTTTCGTTTGATAACCATTTGATTTTTTGTTTTTTGTTTTTGAAATTTAAGTTTATTTTTATTCAACCTTCTTATAATGTGTTTTATCTTTTCTACAATGTATCTATATATTCTTGAGAAAGAACTTGAATACTAACCAAATTTTAAAAACAAAAATAAGCTTTTAGAAACTACTTTTTTTTTCTCAAATTTTGGTTTGGTTTTTTAAAATATAGATAAGATGTAGATATTCAATTAAAAAAAAATCTATGGTAAAATAGTTGTTGAAGACTTAAATTTGAAAAACAAAAAATAAAATAGTTATAAAACGGAGCATAAAAAATTTCATTTTTTTCACCTCAAAACTGTGTTTCTTTGAATCCATTTCCCACTTGGTCAAAAAGAAATTAAATCCCTCCTTCCATGTGATGGATAAGTTATTTGTTAAGGAATGGATGCCAGTTTAACTCCCAAAGTGGTTGGATTGCTACTTTGGGTAGGTGTTATCTCAAAGTGTAAAATCCCTTCACCCATTGAACCAAACTATGTCAATGTTGTAACACTAACACAAAGCCACAGTTTACAATATCAGTACTAAAGCAATGAAATAAGCATGTCAGCGAACAAAAATAAAAAAATAAAAAGGATAAATAAATGACCATCATGATGTTCAAACCCATGACCACAAGGTTAAGAGCCTTGCACTCTACTAACTGAGCTAGACGGGCTATGGACGAAATGTTCGAGACGTATAAATATAAATATATGAAACTTTGTTGACCTATAAAAAGTGTGGGGGTATTAAGATGAGATGTGTAGAGCACGCTTTTTGACCCAAAACAATGATTTAATTGCTTATCATTTTCCATCTAAACTAAACTACCGTTAAAAAAAAAAAAAAACCTTATTCCGATCTAATTGGATTGCAAATTTATTGATCTGAGTCTCTTTAATTATTCACTGAAGACATTTGATTGTACTTTAACTTTTTGTTTCCACGATGAAGGTTTTTATCCTCAATTTGATTACCAATGTAGTTACCAAGCACAAAGACATTTGTTTTATTCAATACTTTTCATTTTTCATCAAAATAATACAACACTAATATAACATTTTTCTTAGAGTTGAACTTTTTGAATGAGAGATTTTCGAATATTTAACCTCTTGAACTAAATGATTTTATTTTATTTTTTAGTTCAATAATAATTGGGGTAGAGAGATTCAACAAACTTTTAATCATAAATCTACTTTGATCTAATTGAGTTATGATCTTGTTAGCAGATTAAGTAATTTTTAAATTAATTGTTTACTTTGACCATCACTACAATTTTTAGGAACAAAAAAACCTTGTAATTTTTCCTACAATCTATATATTTTATCACAACAATTTGGTCTGAGGGAAATGTGCCCTTCACTAATCATATATTTTCTTACCATCCACTCTAATTTATTTAAAGGACTAACTTTTAGATTTGTAACACGCACATTTTGATTAGCAGATAGATCCAAGTAGAGCCCAGGTGGAAAAACATTCCTACAATGCAATTTTAATATTACAATTTGTCCCATTTTAGTTTTTTTTTTTTTTTTAGATTACAATAATTGAAGATGAGGTTCGAGCCCATAACTTCGTGGACTATGGGCGTTGAGCTACTTGCTCTAGTTGACGCTGATGCAATTATAATATTATTATTTTTTGTCTCATTTTAGTTATGTAATATGTTTTTTTAAAAAACAACATAAATATTATGACATTATTAGGATGCCACGAAAGATTTTTTTTTTTTTTTTTTGAAATTCACGAAAGATATTCAGGTGAATTTATAGAACAAAAAATAATAATTTCTTTTTAAAGGTAGAACTAATTGGAGCTTAAGCATACACGTGGACGAGACGCTCACACTTCTTGAATCTAAGGAGCGGATTCAAGGATGAAATCCTGTGTGTACCGAGTCAATGGTCCCGCTATGTTAGAAAAGTTGAAAACGAATTGTCTGTAATAACTGGCCAAACCCAGAAAGCTGCGAATCTCTGCGACTGATGTCTGTTCTGCCAAAAAACTTACTACTTCAATTTTGGCGGGATCAACTGAAATGCCATCTTGAGAAACCACGTAGCCTAAGAAGGTAACCTTCTCTAGCCAAAACTCACACTTGGAGAACTTTGCATATAAATTGTTCCCCCTCAAAGCTATGAACACTAACCTCAAATGATTGGCATGGTCCTCCTTAGTTCGAGAATAAACCAAAATGTCGTCGATGAACACAATGACAAAGTTGTCCAAAAATGGTTTGAACACCTCCATGAATGTTGCTGGTGCATTGGTGAAACCAAACGACATTACCACAAACTCATAGTGACCATATCTCGTCCTGAATACTGTCTTTGGAATATCCAAATCTTTGATTCTTAACTGATGGTACCCTGATTTCAAGTCTATCTTGGAGAATACTAACGCTCCCTGAAGCTGATCAAACAAGTCATCTATGCGAGGTAACGGATACCTATTCTTTATTGTAACCTTGTTCAACTCTCTATAGTCGATGCAAAGGTGCATCGATCCGTCCTTCTTCTTTACAAATAACACTGGTGCTCCCCATGGGGACACACTAGGATGAATGAAACCTTTATCCAACAACTCATGCAGTTGAACCTTCAGATCCTCTTGTAACGGCCCAGTTTTCCATTCTAGTTCTTTAGGTATGTTCAGTTGCTTTTTCAGTTGTTCAGTTGGGCCGTTAGGGCAGTTTGAGCCTCTAGGGGTATTTTGGTAATTTTACCTTCAGAGGTAGTCTCGTAATTAACCAGGGTTTCAAGACAGTTCTATTATTTGCTGAGTTCGAGTTTTGATTTCGGTTTCAGGTCCCCAGGGCTAGCGTTGCTATTTGAGAAGTTTGGAGCCTTTGTTGATTAAATAAGAAAAAGAAAGAAAAAGGTGGCTTTGCTAGGACTCGAAGCCGGAACCGTCTGAGGACACGTGACGCAACCCTGTTAAACCCTTCCCTTTTTGGCCGAGACATATAAATACCAGCCATTTCTCCAAATTCACTTATTCCCATTTTCTCTCTTTTTCTCCCAAATCACCAAAATCATTTTTTCCTCTCTCCTTCGTTGAAACCCTGTTGCCTTCGCCGAGCACGAGCAGCCGAGTTCGTCAGCCTAGGTGACTCCTTCCTTTCTCCTTCACCGATCAGTTCGCTCAGCCGCTCGTCTGTCGCACGTCCTCGCTTCGCCACAGCTGCATGGATCCAGTCACGTAGCAGCTTCGCCTCGATCAGATTCCCTTCGCCCGCGACCGCCAGCCAGCCTGTTCGCTTCAGGTATGTTTCACCGAGCTCTTCTCGCTCCCTGTTTGGTTTTTCTGTCTCCTGATTCAAGATCTGTCGCTCCGTTCGATTTACAGTTGAGTCCGTAAAGCACAGCGCCGAGTCCTTGTTCGTTCACTTGACCGAGATAAGCGTCTATGCAGCGTTCGTCTTCGGAGTTCGCCTCAGCGAACTTTTACCACAGCGAGCCGTTCGTCCACACTACCTCGCGGTTTCTCTTCTGTTTTGTCGAGCCCAGCTCGTCGCTCAGCCGTCTGTAGCTTCGCCTTCACCTTTGTCGAGGTTCTGTTACCGAGCTACCTTACTTTCGATTTAGAGTAAATTCTTCCCCGAGCCTTGCGTGTTTGGTTGCCTAGTTCCGTTTAGCTGCTAGTCGTTAATTATTTATTTGTAATTTATCTGTTAGATTGTTGGTCTGTAGCTCAAGGAGCAATTTTACTTGTTGTATTTTCCTGCTTGTTTCCAGGTAAGGATTCCTTGCTGGAGTTGTGTGGACCCTTCGAAACTTCTCTGATTGCATTCATGTTTACTTGTTTCACTGTTATTTGCATGTTTAGTGGATAGAAATTTCTATTTTGATCTGTTTTGGTAGCATGTTTGACTTTATTTACACATGTTAGTGCCATGCTAGGTTTGTTCTTCTAGCATGCTTGATTTCCTATTTTAAGCTCGTAGTACCATGCTAGGGTTATTTGTTGTGAAGCATGTTTGTTTGTTAAGAAATAGGGTTGTGTAATCTTAGATAGAACTATTAGGTTGTCATCATCTAGACTCTGAGAGTGGACCAACGTATGTGTCCCCACTGGTCGGGCTGTGAGGACAGATTCCTTACCTCTGGCAGCCGAGTGTGGAGTAGCTACCACACCGGCATAAGCCTAGTCTGTAGCTTGCTAGAGCGGAACCCTGCCAACGGTGTAAGCCTGCCTTGGCCGGTTCTTAGCTTCGGCGTCGGTGGTATTCAGGTTGCTACAGTCGAGTGCCGAGGGTCTCACACTATTGTAGATCAGTGACATCGCTTCCGAGTCTTTAGGCATGCATTCCTGGACTGGCTTAGTATGTCCCTAGGCCCCCACATTTATGCAGTTTGCAGCAGCATGCGGTGTGCGCGCACACGCGTTAGGCGCCGGGCAGAGAGCTCCCTCGGGCTAATGTTCCTGAGTACACCCTTCCTTTCTGAGTTTAGAGCCAGACTTCGGGTACTCTCTCGGATGTCCTAAGACCAGTTTAGAGAGCTGGTTAGGACCAGCTGTTGAGCGGTCACTTGGCCGAGGGTATGAGACCTTCGAGGATATCTATTTTTGGGATTAGCTTCTGAGTTGATCATTTGGCCGAGGGTAAGAGACATTTGAGGATATTTGTTGGGATCAGTTATTGAGCTGATCATAAGGCCGGAAGTAAGAGACTTCTGATGACTCAAGAGTTGTGTTGACAACTCATTTCAGGGATTCTGTGTTGGTAACTGCTTGCTTGTGTACTTGGATGGTAGATGATGCGTTGTTTCGTACTGTACCCTGGTTGGGGATTCTTACTGAGTGCCTTTGTACTCACCCTTATTTTCTGTGGTTTTTCCACTAGGTAACTTGGGACAGAACGAGGATGGCTAGAGGAGGAGCTGAATGATCATGGGAGCTGCCGGCGCCGCTTTATCTATTTTTATGTTTTATTTACTTGATTCAACATGTAGTTAGACATGGAGTCCATAGGAAGCTTTTGCATATTGCGTTTTGAACTATTTGAGATTGTCTGTTTAAATACTGGCCATGAACTTATTTTGTTTTAACAATGGAATGTTTTAATTTCAAAGCACTTGACTTGTATACTTTATTTTTAAATGCGTTTTATGCATGCATGCTGAGTAAGGACAAGGTTTAGGACCATTTTTAGGTCGGGTCCTTACACCTCTAACTTAGCAAGTGCCATTCGGTATGGAGCCTTCGAGATAGGGAGAGTCCTTGGCTCGAGCTCATTAGTAAAGTCAATCATCCTCGGTGGCGGTAAGCCTGACCACTCTCCAGGGAACACATCCACAAACTTTTGAACCACTGGAATACGATCCACGGACAACACTAGACAATTATCAGCTGTCAACTTGGCTAGATAACTTCAAACTCCTTGAGCTATCAAACTATTGGCTTTCTCTCTCAAAATTATCTGTGGACAAAATCCACTTTTATCACCTCGAAACTTGAAGCTTTTATTCTCGGGCAGACTGAACACGACTTCTTTTTTACGACAATCAATTACAGTGGGGTTCCAAGCACTCCATACCCAGTATCACATCAAACCCACTCATAGGTAGTACTATGAGGGTAGCAGCTAAAAACTCTCTAGATACCACGATTCGACCATCATTCACCTTCTCAGAGGCAGACATACTAACCCAGATGGAGTTGCAGCACACAGCTCGAACCCCAACGGTTCCAGCTCTAAACAAGCTTGTCCCACAAAGGATGTAGATATAAAAAATGGGTTGAACCCGAATCAAACAACACAAATGCATAATGATCAAGAACTAATAATGTACCTGCAAACTGTAGCATCGTTCCTGTCTGATTCTTGACGAGTAGTGGCAAACACACACGAACTTGCTGTTGGGCCGACATGCTCCTCCCTGGGTACATGCTGGGCTAGATTCCCCTCTTTCCCACACTTGTAGCAAGCTCTCGGAGAAGCCCCACAAATACCAAAGTGGTACTTGCCGCACTGTCTACACTGCAGCGGCTGTCTAACTGTACCCTGCTGTCTAAACTACTGGGGTCACTTGTATCGACCTTGAAAATGACCTGAACGGTGCTTCTGGCTTCCTGATCCAGATGATCTAGAAGCCTTAAACTTCCTCTGCTATCCTGCATTGGAGGTAGTCCATTCCTCTAATCACAGTCTCGAGTACTTAGCATCATAGATCTCTACTAGCTCCACTGCATCATCATACGTCTGTGGCTTCTGCACTCGAACATCCCAGCGAACCTCTTTCTTAAGCCCACTCATAAAGCCTTGATCTTGAGCTCCTTGGTTAGAATCAGATGCGGTGTAAGGTAACCGAGCTCAGTAAACTGCTTCTCATATGCGGTCACGGACCTGTCTCCTTGCTTCAGATCAATGATGGCAGCTATCTTCTCTTGCTCAGCCTCCTCGGTGATATACTTTTTCATGAACTTCATTTGGAAAAACTCCCACGTAGCTGGGGGCGAACCTGCTGGTCTAGCTCTATCTGCAGACTCCCACCACCAAATAGCTGTATTTGTCAACACAAATGTGGCACATCTAGGCCTCTACTCATCCGGGCAACCCATATTACAGAATATGGTCTCTATGCGAGCTAACCACTTTCGAATCCTTAGACTTGGCATCAAACTCCCAAGGATTCTATTTTCGGAACTCCTTAATCCACTTCCCAGCTTCCACAGCTTCATCTCGCACTACTGGTCTGACGGTTGGGGTAGGAGGTGCAACCGGGGCTGGTGGGGGTGGCGGTGCTGCTGCAGGCACTCCATGCTGTTAGAACATCGTTGCAAACTGCACGAACTGCGCCTGTGTCTCAGCTCTCTACGTGGCAAGCATGGTCAAAACCATATCTTGAAAGGCTGCAGTCAAAACCCCTCCGGTAACTGGTAGAGGTATTTGACCAGTCAGCTGTTGCTACTGAACCTCAGGTCTGGCAGAGGATGAAGGCACATTCGTCGTTACTGTGGCTGCTATGTGGCCATCAACTATCGCTGCTACGTTTGCCTGACTCCTAGTTATCGGTCTTGACATGACTCATAATCTGCACTAAAAAATCACAACTTGTTAGTCCACGCACAAGACTAACCATATAGGCAAACCATACAAATATGTAAGTTAGACACTAAGTGCATTGTCAAAACCCTTATAAAACCCGACATACCTGAGTCAGTCAGTCTATGTAAGTCTATGCTGAAGATCATGGGGAAAAACTACAACCTACTATGTAAGTCAGTCTATAGAATCTATGACTCTGTGCTCTGATACCAAACGTAAGGACTCGTAATTTTAAACTGCAGTTACTACAACAAGCTAATCAAAACAGTTGCGAATGTGCATATTTCAAATTTCAAATTTCAAATAACTGCTCATGTCAAATTTATTTCAAACAATTAAGCAAATGCTAAGACCTTTGGCCAAGGTGTTTATTTAAACAACTAAAATAATTAAATAAATGAAATAAAAGAATGGGGCATTCATGCTTGACAGTCAACCAGAAATTTAAATAGAAATAACAGGAGTTTCATGCTAACATGCCAACAAAGAAAAATATAACTGACAACTGTCCTATCAACTAATTAGTACGCTACAATCTACACTCATGATCGCTTCAACACCTCTCAACTAACCGTCTCGATGATGTCCCTGATTACCTGGTAGAAAAACCACAGAAAGGATGAGTATAAAAGAATACTCAATAAGAACTCCCCAAAAGGGGTACAATGCACAAGGTAGAGTCTAACATGTTAGCAATACACAACTGTTTTCACTTCCACTTTAACTTTTACTTGGTCATGAGATTCGTTACATGACTCGCTTGTGAGGCCCTTGAGACACTCACCTGTTCTAGATAATATGACTGGTCATGAAGTTCGTTATACAACTATCTAGCTCAAACTCAACTTTTCTCTACTAGAGTACTGACGACATAGGTCTAGGTGAGCCATCTACCGGACACTCGGCATGTGTAAGCGTAATCCGCATGGTGCTGTAAACCAGTCAGGTGTAGTCCTACACAGACTGACCTGGTCCAGGTCGACATGCCTAAATACTTGAAGAAAGGTGTCCACTGAGTCATGGTCCTAGAGGCTCTCACCAGTGCACCGAGTCAGCCTGCTCACACCCATCGCCCTAAGCTATGACCCTCTTATAGCAAGCGTACACTATGATCAGGGCCCGCTTAAAAAGGCTACAAACTAGGCATTGTCAGGGGTAGCATGTTACATCACATCCCTGGCTATCGGGCACAGGAATAAATCCTCAACGACATCGACCCAATGAGAACAACGTACGTTGTGTTCTCTACAACCTCTAGATGATGACAACTAAATAGTTTTATAGCAGGAGGATTTAATAGCCTAGTCCTATCAGATCACCAAACATGCTTAATAGCTCAACTGGTATCCTAGAAGGATACTAACATACCTGATCAACTAGCTATAAACCAAAACATGTCATCACCAGAACAATACGTGCTTAACAGAGAACAATAGAACATGCATTAAAAGATTTGACACACCAGGACCCCATAATCCCAACATATTTTACAGTTAAAATATTCATGACACCTACACAAGGTGGTGGCTCGGGAACCCATAATCCCGAAACATCACAAACAAAGTAAACAGAGCAATAAAATAATAACCAGTTACAAACAAGTATGCACGTATCAAACACCCTATTCCAACAACAACATGTATCAAATAACACAGTAAGCTTCGCCATGTGCAGGGTTCACACAACCCGAGTAGAGATGGTACTTACTTGAAAAGTCAACACAATACAGTCTAACAATTTCAAACCAGCGTGAAATCGAACCATGACAACCTATCAAATAAATCCAACAAAATCAGCCAATAATGTCACCAGAAAACCATTACTACAAGAAAGGAATCGCATCGAAAACCTTACCCAAAACCACTAACAGGGCTGCCTGAAGTTGACGAAACTTGAAAAATAAGCAGAATGACAACACACGCTTCAATCTGTCAAAAGTCTAAGTCAAAAACAAAACCCCCAAAACAAAAAATGATTACCCATGAGATCGAGGTTGTAAAACTTACCCAAAACTGAAACAAGAAGAGACCGGCCATAAATCGCATACTAAACTGCAGATTCAACGTTGGACGGCGGCTGAGTGACCGACGACGGAATGACCGATGGCTGAGTAGGATTGACGGTACTGTGGTGTAGCTGCAAGGACCGAGACTTGTGTATAGAAGCACGCGCAGTGGTGTGCAAAGAGGGGGAGAGGTCGTACTCGGCCGGTTCGTGGAGGGGGGTGCGACGTAGGCGATCCTACACGGTGGCGGCGATGGCATCTGAGATGGCAGGATGGAAGCAGCGGGTCGGCGACGGTAGTGGTAGAGGGTGAAGGTAAGGGTGGCTAAGGTTTGGGGTGAAGGAAAGAGAAGAAGAAGAAAGAAGAAAAGAGAAGAAGGGTGGGTTTTTTTTTGTTTCCCTTTTTTTTAAAATGTTATTTAATACCCCACATGGGCTTTTTCCAAATAGACCATAAAAATCCACTTATTTGTTCCTTTTATTTATTTATTTTTTCTTTTAAATCCTAGTTTACATTTATTTTTTCTTTTTCTTTTTGGGTTGCTACATAAGGGACCACAAATCCCACAGGTCTTGTACTCACGGTGAGGGTGGATCCAGCACGTTCACTAAAGGGCCACAAACCCAACCACAAACCTAGAGAGGCACCCTATGTAACAGCTCAGTTCCCTTTTTGACTCCCCAGGTATGTTCTGTTGCTATTTTTGTTACTATTTCGGTTGTTCAGTTGGGCCGTTAGGGCAGTTTGAGCCCTTAGGGGTATTTTGGTAATTTTGCCTTCAGGGTTAGTTCCATAATTAACCAGGGTTTCAAGACTGTTCTGTTAATTACTGAGTTCGGGTTATTTTTTCAGTTTCAGGTTTCCAGGGCTATTGGGAAGTTTGGAGATCCTTTTGGCTAAAAGTGAAAAGTGAAAAATTAATTGTTTAAGTTTCCTTTTCCAGGACTCAAAGCCGGAACTGCTTGAGGACACGTGGCACTCCCTCGTTGAATCCTCATTTTTGCCGAGACCCTAAATGCCTAGCCGCACTTCTCATTTTCTCCAAAACACATTTTTCTTTTTCTTCTTCCTCTCTTCTTCTCCCATTACTGAAAATACCTTCACCCCAAATCCCACCGAGAAAACTCCATCGCTGTTTGCCCAATCCAGCTCTGAGATCCCTTCGTGCAGGCGTACCTCCCTGTAAGTAGCCCTTGTGATCGCCTCATCCATTGCACGCTCATCCTCACTACGATTTCCCGTGCCCCGATCTCAATGATAGCCCTGTTCGCATGTGTGCCGCCCCGTTCACGCCTGCAAGGCTGCACGCCAACACCGAGCCAGACGTAGCCCAGCGACCGCACAGCCGCGTTCGCCCCTCGCCTTGCACAGCCATTTCTCGAACACGCAGAGCACTTAGTCCCCCTCGCAGTGCCTCACGCTCTCAGCCGCACTTTCGCAAGCCTTCACTGTGCCGCTTGCTCCCGCGAGCAGCTCGTCGGCCAAACAGCCCTTCGTTCGCTGCCGCAAGCCATCGCAGCTTCGTCCTTCACCGAGAGCAGCCCATGCCTGTTCGAGATCTCGCCCGCGCCTTCGCTGCACAGGTCGCCTGCACGCGAGCCGTTGTTGCAACCCCAGCCGACGCATACCTTGTTGAGGCTTGCCCTTATCAAGGCCTAGTTGGCGAGTCTTATGTTCAGTTTTGGGGTAACTCCTTTCCCGATCCCCATCATTCTTGTAGCTTAGTCAATTAGCTAGCTATTGATATTAATTTATGCTTGCTTTTATATCTGCTTAGGTTCATGTTGGTTCGGTAGCTCAAAGAGCACTTTCTATTGATTATTTATTCTGCTTGTTTCCAGGTAAGGATTTCTTGTCGAGGTTGTGTGGACCCTGTGAGGCTTCGTTGATTGCATTATTTTTTGTTTAGTTTGCTTGTTTTACTGTTTACGAGCATGTTTACGAGCATGTTTTACTGTCGAGCCAAATTAGCAATCCAGTTGTTTAGTAGTTTAGCTTTAGCATAGTTGTAGTTAGCTGAAGTTGCAAAGACTTCGTCGGAGCCAAATTAGAATTGCTGTCTTTACAATTCCGACCAGGCTTCTTATAAACTTTGTTTCTCCTTTTATTGCTTCCGTTATTTCTATCTTAGCACTATTTGTAGCGAACATTGTTATTTGGTATTTTAATGAAGATGAACTTTGGTTTTTATTTCACTTTGCTTTTATTTAACGTTATGAGTAGCTAAGTTCGTCATTGGAAGGAAATAGGCAAGTAGGAGACTTTCGCCTAAGCGAAGCGTTAGCGAGATGTTAAACTATTATGCATGCTGTGTTAACTCGTAATACATTCCATCTGATCCACTGTGTGTATGTCTTTATTTCACTTCGAGAGAATAGAAATAGAGCGAACTTGCATGCATAACATTAGGTTCAGCAAGCTTGCTTAGAGATAAGATTGCTTGCAAATCAAAGAACTCTTAGAGATAAGGTTTGCCTAGTGCTGTTGCATGATTTTAATGGTATTTGAGTTTGAGAGATCCGAACTAGGAGCTCGAGAGAGCCAAAGAGGAGCCTTCAGTTGTCTGTGTCTTCGCTTAACTTAGTTTTGCCTAAGCGAAACTCTCCGAAAATTTCTTATTCTCCTTCCAATGCATTTACATCTAGTTTAAATTACATTACGTTTATTTTGCTTAGTTTAGACTCATCACTACAATTTCACCTGTTACTTGACTCTCTTCATTTCGCATGGTATTAATAACTAATCCCTGTGGAGATGACCTTTACTTATATTAAAACTTGCTACAACAAAGACTGTGTATACTTGTACAACCTTTGGAGATCACACACACACTTTGCCTAATCAGAGGAAGATTTCGCTACGGCGAGATCATAGTTGCCATGTCATCATTCTTACGTCATTATTAATATTTTCTTAATTTGTGTGTTAGTCTGTGCCAAACCCAACAAGTTTTTGGCGCAGTTGCCAGGGATCAGTGCTATTAATTAGTGTTTAAGTGTAGATTTAAGAGTAGTGTTTAATTTGAAAAGAGCTAGCAATTGATCTTTGCCTTTGTTTTAGGTGTTAATTCGCAGAGTTGATGTTCGTTGTCGATTGTTTTCGCCCAAGCAAAGAAGTTTTGTCGCAAAATTGAGAAAGATGGATAATTATCCAGGAAACTCGTATGACTTCGTCTATCCCAACCAATATGTTGAAGAGACATTTGCTCTGCGACATCATTCATGGGACATCAATGTTTCGCCTAACCTTAGTTACGAAGAGCAAAATCTTGCTATGCCGCACTTCGCCCAAGCGAACCCTTCATGGGAAGAACTAAATACTGAATTCGCTTGGCAGGAGAAGAATTTTTCAACTGTTACCCCAATGAGCTTCGAGAGTCACAATTTTGGTGGAGATAGCCACACTTACGAAGAAGGCCCTAAAAATATTGATTTGACTGTTTATGAGATCTTTCAAAATTCTATATAGATGAGCAACCAACAGAATGCCTATAATTATGAAGGAACGAACAGTCCATTTGAATTTAGCATTCAACATCAACAAGGATATGAGCCGAATAACGCAGGTCTTGAATTCGCTGCTACAGATTACGCTTTAGCAAGTTTTTTAACGAACCCTCAATTCGCTCATAACGAGGAAACTCCCTTGGATAGCTTTATTAGAGAATCTATGGCCAAAAATGAGTTTACATTTCAAACCCATCAAGCCTCGATTCCTACTTTTGCCGATTATGAGTATGCCCTAGCGGAAGCTTCAACGAATCCTCAATTCGCTCAACAGCCTTTGCTTGAGCATAATCAGGATACTTCTTTGGAAAGCCTAATTAAGGAATCCATGGCTAAAATAGACATGGCCATTCAAAGCCAAGAAGATTTCATGAGGAATTTAGAAATTATCTCGCTCACACGAAATACTCCTGAATTGTCTAATTCGTCCTATGCTTCAGCCAACTCTAACACTTCACTGGATTATCTACTTAGAGCAAACATCGCTAAAATGGACGCTATCCTTAAAGACCAGCAAACCATTTTGACCAACCAAGAAGTAGACGCAACTCATCTAACCGATAAAGTGGAGCGAAACAGCTGATGAACTATTTTGAAACAGCCGACGAAATTAAGCTAACCTATCTACACGAACACACTTCTGATGTGGAAATACCCAATATTCCTGAGATGGAGTAAGCTCATGCTTTGGCATTGGAAGACGATAAAGCATTGATTTGGAAGGAAGATACAGAGGTTGAATCCGAAGAGGAAGCTTTCGCTGTACACTTAGCTAAAGCTAAATCTGAGCATACTGCAAGGAAAGACACGAAGGACGAACCTGGGGAAAAGAAATGTTTCGTTGCTATGTTGGTCGAAGCGAATGTTGAACACGAGGCCAAGGAGAAGGAAAGCTTCGCTAGAACATTTGAGGAAGCGAACTCTGAGCCGAATCTTGTGGATAAGCCCAAGGAGGAAACTTTTGCTATAACATGGAAATATAACGAGCATTTTAGCGAAGTAGCAAAAACGAAAGAATCAAATATGGGTAGTTTTATCGAAGCAAATGTGATCGAAAAGTTCGCTGAAGCCAATAAGGAAAAAAAATTCGATCAAAACCCTGTAGAAGGAGAAGAAGAATCCATTGTTGATGGTTTTGCCCAAATACGTCAAGCTGAAGAAAGAACCAGGGAGAACTTTACCATGCTTGAAATTCCTCCATTTCCAAGCCCAAAAAAATTAGCGATTAAGGGGAATGAGGTAGAGAGCAATGATAATTTTGTGGTGGAGCAATACCAAGCGAATGGAAAGATTCAAGCAAAAACCTTGACGATCGGGGTAAGTATTGTTGCTCAATGTGTTAATCTGATATGTTCGATCATGATCTCTGTTAAAGGTAAAAATGTGAAATTATTTGAGCATCAAAGAAGGCTCAAGCAAGCCGTCAAGGATGGGGCAAAATAGAAGATTATTATCTAGCCGCTCACCGATAAGATATTTCGCTGGAGCAAAGGTATTATCTGATTTGATTTCATAAAAATTGCTCCAAGCCAGGTTAGTAAAGTTTACCTTGTAAATATTTTAGCCTTTACTTGTTTTATTTGCATAGTTTTAGTTTTCATCGTTTTATTGTTTTTATTTCACTAAGGCGAGGGATTTGTATTCGGAATTTCACTCAATTTTCGTGGGGAGTTAAATTCGCTAAGGCAAAATTACAGATGTAGTGAGGTCACGCTTTGACGTAAACTGATCGCATGCGCATTTTGCCCAAGCCGACGCGTGGTGCAATCGTTGAACCCCTGGACGACTCATGTCGCTGCGACAGACGATCCAACGGTCGTGACTTCGTTGCTGCCATCTGTCGTTCTGCCTTCCCAAAAACCTAACCGTTGCCCTGATTTGCCTCTATATAAATAACAACTTTCATTTTTATTCTTTCCCTTTCACGCAAACAAAAACTTAGCCACCTAAACCCTAGTAGCCAAAACCCCTTTTTTATTCTTCATCTCCGATCGATTTTTCGATCTTCTTCTCCATTCCAGCTACGAAAACCCAGTTTTTCATCCTCAGAAATGGCTTGAAAAGTTCCCTCAGGTGCGGGATTAAAAAAGAAGCTTGAGAAGAAGGATGAAGAGGCGAGTAAGGTCACACCTGCCAAAAAAGGAAAACTATCTCGCCAACCCGAAGGATTCCAATGCCCAAAGTAAAGAGCACCCCAAGTCTGATCAAGCCTATGGAGGCTCCTACGCATGTAGTTGAAAAGTCAGCGGTGGCGAAAGTCGTGGAGCCAAAAAAGTTGAAAGTAGTGGCTGATCCTGCTATGGCAGAGCGAATAGCGTTACTCGAAGCGAAGTTGGAAGAAAGAAAGAGATAGGACAAGGAAAGGCGAGAGCAAAAGGAAAAAGGAAGCAAAGAGAAAGAGAAAAAAGCAGCTGTAAAAAAGCAGCGAAGGGCAGAGAAAAGGGTTAAAAAAGTAAGAAGCACGCCTGAAGTTTCTTTAGCTGAGGCGAGTGCAATGAGAGTAGATAAAATATTCGCTGAGGCGAGAGTTGAACGAAGGGCAAGCAAAAAGGGGTTCGATTTGGATCAAGCTGTGGTTGAACTAGAAGTTGTAGTGGATGACATACAGTTGGAACCTGGCCAATTTGCCGTTGACGCTACAACGCTGGACATAGCGTACCATCACCAAAATGAAGAAGAAAGTGAACACTTCGAAGAAGCCCCAACGGAGGATGCCTCAAGTCAAGAAGATAAACGAGAAGTTGACGCTGGGGTGAATGACGAGATAGTGGACTTGGAGGAAGGATATGAAGATTGGTCAAGTCTAGTTGAAGAGTTGATGGAGCAGGATCGCTTTAGCGAAGCAAAAAAGTTCTTGGGAGATGAGGCACAGCTGACACCTGGGCAGTGCGCTGCTGATCCCAAGGAAAAACAGGACGAAGTGAATCCTCGCAAGAGCGAAGCCGAAAGTTTATCAGACGATGAATTAGAAAAAGGCTTGGAAGACAGTTTGGCCACTGCAGCACAAAGTAGCGAGGAAAAAGCAGAGGATTCTGAGCCGCCCATGCGAAAGTGATCGAAGTATGTTGATGCGGTTCTAAAGATGCCAACTATTAAGTGGTGAAAGACTGAAGAAAAAGCTATAGAAGCCTCGCAACCGCGAACAAAATTAAACAAGGGAAAAGGAAAAGGTGATGTAAGTGCCGTGGATGGAGCTCGGCAAACAGAGATGAAGCGTGACCTGATTAGCAAGAACATCATCCAATATCAGGCAAAGAAGTTCTTACTCGAGCAAAGATTTGAGCCTGACATTTACAGCCTTCCAGTTCCAATACTTAGGAAAATCAAATCAAGAGGTTGGTTAGATGTTTGCGTCTTAAGTGCAGAAGCGAGGCGAGATTGGGTCATTGAGTTTTACGCAAGTCTACTTGATCGCTCAACATATAAGGCAACTGTGTGGGAGCAAACTATCAGCTGGTCCCCTTCGGATTGGAATGATCTGTTCAGTCTTGAAGATGAGGAGTCTGAGTTTGACGCCTTGTTGAAGGATCGTTCAAGCGAAGTGTGTAAAAACAATCGGGGTTACCGAGCGACCTGGAAAGAAGGGCCACAATCAGTCAATTTCTTAGCAGCCAACTTAAATGATGAAGCTCGCATTTGAGCTTCGTTCGTCAAGTCTTCGCTCCTGCCAACCACGCATGACTCAACGATGATGCAGCAGCGAGCACTTCTGATTTACGCTATAATGGCTGGCCTCACAATCAATGTTGGGCCAATCATTGCTAGCAAAATCAGTGCCTAGACAGGAAAGCTCGTAAGTAACTTCTTCTTTCAGCAATACATTTCCTCACTCTATGCATACCAAGGAGTTAAAAGCAAGGCGAATGATGTAGTACTTCCTAGGCGAAAGACATTGTGCCCCACTGAAAAACCAGCTGCGAAATCATCTCGCAAGAGCAAAGCAAGTAAGAAAGTGGCAGCATCTGCGGTCGAAAGCGATGAATGAATTAAATTACTGAAGGCCTTAACCGCAAGGTTCGATGCTTATCTGGAGCATCGCCAAGACCGAGATCGAGCCCTCTAGTAATTTTTCAGCCAATATGAACGTGCCCCAGTCTTGCCTGAAATGCCCGAGTCTGTGCTCCCGCGAGAAGACCATCACAGCGAAGCCCCATTAGAGCCCGAGCAATAATGGATGTCCTTCGCTCTATTTAATTCTCTGCCTTAATCTTTTTGTATGAATGCATGCCTGCTTTATTTTTTTCGCTTATTTTACTTCTATCTTTTGTAAGCTCGCATGTATAAGAAAATCTTAAATGTAAATACTATTATCTTTTGCTTTTGCGAATGTTTGTCATCTATCTCTTTGCGAAATTTCATTAACTTTCCTGCTCAAGTTAATTTTATTTCTTTGTAAATTAATTTTATAACTCATTTATGCTAGCGCGAAACCTTAAATTGGACGAAGCGAAGTTTTATGAAGAGTAGAGGCCTTAGTTTTCAAAAATTCATTAAGTTTAGACATTCAATTTCGTGGAATCATTTAGCTTAAGCGAACTCAATTAGAATTAACCAAAGCCTTAAACTTTTAGCAAACTTTAAGTTTGGGGGTGCTGAGTATTTTTCATTGGGACAATGAAAAGTTCAAGTTTGGGGGTGGAGTTCGCCAAAGCGAAAAATGTAAATACTCGCGAAAAGCGCAGAAATTGAACATGCTTCAGGAGCGATCCAGCGTAGAAAAATTAATTGGATAGTTGCCATTTCGCTTAAGTAAAAGGTGAGATTTGCAAAGCCAAACCCTGGGTTGGATAAAAACATGAAAAAAATTCAAAATTTTCCCAAATACTCGCGAGAGCGAAGTGAATCCAAGGGCTAGTAGCCCAAGTTTTTGGGATCATCTCTCCACTGTCGTTTGCTCTAACATTGCGTATCTATCTTTATTATCAAAATTTTGATGAAAATTGAGCAAGCGACAGCAGGAAACGTAAGTGAGAGATCTCTAGCGAACTGTAAAAGGAGAGTATTCACTTCGATAAAAGAAGAGAAGTACCAAAGTTAAAGGGAGCAAAAGAGCTTAAAGCGAAAAGTTAAATCCAATTGACTAGGGAAAGCTAGAAGAACCAAAGAATTGAATGTCTAAGTCAAAAGGAGTTTTCGCGAACTAATAGCTAAAGCGAATTGTAAAATTATGTTTCTGAAAATCTAAAGCTTCGCCCAGCATGGTCCAGTAATAGAAAAACTTTACTTAGAAATACTTTTGAATTCTCAGATTGAGTTGTTGATTAGAATTTGCAAAGAAAGAAATGAAGTCGCTGTCGCGAAGGAAAAATAGGAAAAAGCAAGTTCCCTCCATTAGTAACGGAGCTATTACTCGGGACGAGCAATAGTGTAAGTTTGGAGGTGTGATAACTCTCAAGAATTGAGAGTTAAAGTAGCTTAAAAGAACATATTTTTATTAGAATTTGCTATAATTAAGTAATTTAATATTGAATTTCACCCCATCATACCAAACGCCATCCTTTAGTTTTCTGATTGGGATGCATTTTAGAGGTTCGCTGCAGCGAAACATGCTTGAATGTGTCCAAATTTATAAGTGTTTAAAGAATTGATATTTTGAAGTTTGTCTGCAGCATTCCTAATGGAGCGAAACAAAATTCACACAAAAAGGAGTTTACTCAAGCGAACGGCAGCACCAAGCGTGCAGTAAAAGCTTTCCACATTGCAGCAAAGAGACTGAAGTGCCCTCAATTTTGCCTAAGTGAAGTTGATTCTGGCAAAAGCTCATGTAAGGAAGATCGTGGAGCAGAGCATCTTTTGGCAGTCCCAGAGCAGAGAATGTCAGATGTTGTCCAGAGGGGACAAGGGATCGTGGAGCAGAGAAGTCAGAGCCTTGTCGCTTGAGCTGCAGTATAGAGGCATTCTCCTTCAGGGTAAAATATCACCCACTCTTAGGTCAATCTCCGTCTGTGGGTCGATCCTCCGTCGAACTAAATTCCGATCAACTTTCCTTAGTTTAGCCGTAGTTTAGTTGCTTCTTCCGCATTTCCAGTTGTTTAGTAGTTTATCTTTAGCATAGTTGTAGTTAGCTGGAGTTGCAGAGACTTCATCAGAGCCAAATCAGAATTACTATCTTTGTGATTCCGACCAGGATTCTTCTAAACTTTGTTTCTCCTTTTATTGCTTCCGTTATTTTTGTCTTAGCACTATTTGTAGCGATCATTGTTATTTGGTATTTTAATGAAGATGAACTTTGGTTTTTATTTCTCTTTGCTTTTATTTAACATTATCAGTAGCTAAGTTCGTCATTGGAAGGAAGTAGGCAAGTAGGAGACTTTCGCCTAAGCAAAGCGTTAGCGAGATGTTAAACTATTATGCATGTTGTGTTAACTCGTAATACATTCCATCTGATCCATTGTGTGTATGTCTTTATTTCACTTCTAGAGAATAGAAATAGAGCGAGCTTGCATGTATAACATTAGGTTTGGAAAGCTTGCTTAGAGATAAGATTGCTTGCAAATCAAAGAACTCTTAGAGATAAGGTTCGCCTAGTGCCGTTGCGTGATTTTAGTAGTGTTTGAGTTCAAGAGATCCGAACTAGGAGCTCGAGAGAGCCAAAGAGGAGCCTTAAGTTGTCTGTGTCTTCGCTTAACTTAGTTTCGCCTAAGCGAAACTCTCTGAAAATGTCTTATTCTCCTTCCAATGCATTTACATCTAGTTTAAATTACATTACATTTATTTCGCTTAGTTTAGACTCATCACAACAATTTCACCTATTACTTGACTCTTTTCATTTCGTTTAAGCATGGTATTAATAACTAATCCCTGTGGAGATGACCTTTACTTACATTAAAACTTGCTACAACAAAGACTATGTATACTTGCACAACCTTTGGGGATCACACACACACTTCCCCTAATCAGAGGAAGATTTCGCTACGACAAGATCATAGTTGCCACGTCATCATTCTTACGTCATTATTAATATTTTCTTAATTTTTGTGTTAGTTTTTGCCAAACCCAACAGTCACTTTGGCCGAGGGTAAGAGACCTTTGAGGATATCTGTTCGGGATCAGTTATTGAGCTGATCACTAGGCCAGGAGTAAGAGACTTCCGATGACCCAGGAGCTGTATTGACATCTCATTCTAGGGTTCTGTGTTGGTAACTGTTTGCTTGTATACTTGGATGCTAGATGATATGTTGTTTCGTACTGTACCCCGGTTGAGGATTCTTATTGAGTGCCTTTGAACTCACCTTTATTTTCAGTGGTTTTTCCACCAGGTAACTTGGGAAAGAACCAGGACGGCTAGCGGAGGTGGCTGTATGATCATGGGAGCTGCCGGCACTCTGTCTTATGTTTATATTTTTTTATTATTTTGATTCAGCATGTAGTCGGACACGGAGTCCGTAGGATTTGCATATGGAACCTGATGATGTTATTTTGAATGTTTTGTTTCTGGATATTTCAAATTAAACTCTGGCTAGGGTTGCTTTTAATGTTTTGAACAGGGAATGTTTTAAATGTTTATAAACAGGTTTTGTGGGATTTCAATGATTATTTATGCAAGTTATAAGTGTGACATGATTTTGTTATATTTAATGCATGCATGTTGAGTAAGGACCAGGTTTAGGACCATTTTGGGTCAGGTCCTTACAGTTGGTATTAGAGCCCAGAGTCATAGATTCTGTAGACTAACCTGCTTTGTAGGTTGTTTGTCCCCATGATCATCAGCACTCAAACAGCCGTCAGGTATGTCAAAAGTTCTTTTGCTAAGGGTTTTGTTTACAGTACTTGCATCTAGTATACATATGTTACTTGTTGTTGGCAGCGAGAGTCCAAGTGTGGACTAGTTTTGAGGTTATGTGTGGATTAACAGTGTGCTGATCACACATAGAGGAGCAGGGACATCTGGTACTGCCAACTGAGGAGTTGGAGCTGAGTCAGTTGTAGATGAGACCATGTCTAGGGTTGACCAGACCCGCATGCCACCTTTTGGCCCCGGCTATTGATTTTTCGAGAGAGGGGGTAGAGACTACCTTGCCTTAGAGTGAGACTCCTGGAGCAGAGTTTACTTCAGCTATGAGAGACATGATGGTTGGTTTGTTGGCTCAACAGAGAGCAGAGACTTAGGCGCAGTTGGCAGCGTAGCGAGAGGAGTCTCGGACACAGATAGCTCAGCTGACACAGTGTTGCAGCCATAAGAGTCATGGTTAGAGAGATGCTCGTTGAGCATCAAGCAGAGATTCAGGAGTAGATCTTGATCATGTGCGATGGACGAGATGCCCAAGGCCAGATTGATGAGTCTGAAGTTCTTATACGGATTGTCGGTGTTGCCGTCACTAGAGGTTGTGACCTTGTTGGCCTATTTGGCAAGGCCTAGAGTTTTGTTTTAGCTGCGCTTCATGATGTGGCTGGAGAATGCTCGTTGGCACCAAGCTTGGGTGCAGGCCTAGGTTTAGGCCCAGTTTGCACTATTGTGCAGATGTTTTTTTTATAACTTCCTTGGATGTAAAACATGTTTCTCCAGATGTTGCACCGAATGTGCCAATTAGAACACTTGATATGTAGCACAAGTGATCCTTGTTGACGGTAGTCAGACGGCCACAAGAGAAAAAGATGTGCGAGGAATGACAGAGAGTATCATTCCCTAAGTTTACCCGAGAGATGGGTAAAAAGGTTAAAGATAGAGCGTGTAGAGTTGAACCCTTGGTGTTCAGTCGTTGGTGTGACTCTATTGGGAGTTAGTGGATGACATCTTTATGAGAGTCGGCTAGACTTCGGTCTTCTGCAGAGTTTAGTCTTTGTACTCACATGTGTACCTGTGAGTAGCTTGTTCCTGGTATGGGTTGTTATTAGAAACCACGTTAGAGTTGATTTGTTTGGAGTAAGATTGTGCTCAGTTTTTGGAGAAGTTGGGCTTTTAGTTCGAAGATACTATCCTGAAAAGTGCTCTTAACTTGAGATTGCAGATGTATTATGCTCGTTGTTGGATGGCTTGTCGTTAGACAGGAGTTGTTCGTAGGAACGTGACCTTGGATGGTAAGAATCCTTGTTGTTGTTTGGTTAGAGCCCAGATGGGACCGAGCAAGTTGTGGTTGGCTAGAAACCACGCAGTTGTCAACTGGTGTTGTTAAGGGTGTTGTAGAGATCTTACCCGGAGTTAAGCTACGAGGTGGCTGATGCTTTGAGTAAGAGGATGACACATTCTGCAGCGTGTTTGGTCTCTTGCCCCTGTATCTAGAGAGTTAGAGCTAGCTAGTGTAGTTGTGTTGCCGAAGAAGGTTTTTCTTGTTTAGTCAGTAGCTGTTAGACCGTCTTTATGGTAGTGTGTGTCTGAGGGTCGTCGGGAAGACCCTAAGCTCATAGAGATCCTTACCAGAGCTCAGCCAGACCCAGACAGTGAGTTTTCCATTGCTTGGTTGGAGCTTTGCTATCAGTTGCCAAGCTAGGGTTAGTTCCGCGATAATCTTTGAGTTGACTTGGAGGTGCAACTTAAGGTTGAGCTTGGTTGTATTTAAGATGTTACTTTAAATGATTGTGGATTTTAAGTAGAGATTGTTTTCTCAGCTTAGTGACTGTTATCACTTTTGCTAGGACAGGACCGTTAAGAGGTGATAGTATTTTCTGTCCTTGGTATGTTCCTCTTGGTTAAGAGCCGCAATTCGGTTGTGAGTAGATAGAAACTTTTGTCCTTGCAAGAGTTGGAGTGTGTGACTGTTAAGCTCGAGTGTTGGTTGTTCTACCGACAGGTAGTGAATGGTTAGTTCAAGAGCTTTTTGTTGTCATGTTAAAAGTTGATTGACCAATTGAGGTCTTGGTCGTCCTTTTGATTCAGTTTAGGTTCGTTGTTACGCAAGGCGTGTCGGTTCCAAGTTTTGATTTGTGAGGAAGCCTTGCTAGTTGTGTTGTACCTGACCCTAGTGGTTCGTTGTTTTAAGGGTTGTGTTTTAGCAGCTTGTTAGTGCTTGACGCTTATGGTTTCATGGTACATTAAGCCTTAAAAGGAGGAAGTCCTTTGGGTTAAGGGTCTTGCTGCGTTACAGCACAGTTTGACGTAAGCCCCAGTTTGGCAGTTCTGGAGGGAACAAGTGGTTGTGTAGTGTATAGAATGTTTTCAAGTTTGGTTGGGGGATTGCGTTTGGATGCAACGTGGTAAGGTGATTGGTGTATGATTCTCGTCAGCTGAAACCTTTTGAGAAAGATTACCCGACTCATGTTGGGGAGTCGGCGGCGGTTGCTTTTGGATTGAGAATTTTGGAGACACCACCTGTGTGGTGAGAGGATTCAGCTAATTACAGATCACTAGAGCCTTAAGTACTTCTTCACTCATAAGGAGTTAAACATGAGACAAAGGAGGTGGCTCGAGTTTGTTAAGGACTACGACTGTGAGATATTGTACCACCCAGGAAAAGCCAATGTTGTGGCTAATGCTCTGAGTAGAAAGACGCCGCACTCTGCAGCTTTATTGAGTTCTCAGGTTCAATTGCGGAAAGAGTTCGAGCGAGTTGGTATTGCAGTGTTGTTGGGAGAGGTTACCACCATGGTAGCCCAATTGCCAGTTCAGCCGTCGATTAAGCAGAGGATCATTGATGGCTAGCTGAGTGATCCCAAGGTGAGCAGGTTGATTGAGAGAGTTCAGGAGGATGGAGATTTTGACTTCGTTTTAGCATCAGACAGAGGGTTGAGGTATAGAGGTCGGTTGTGTGTTCCAACTGACGCCGGGCTGCGAGCCGAGTTGCTTACTGAGGCTCATAGCTCCCCGTTTACTTGGCACCCAAGAGGTATCAAGATCTCAAGCAGACGTTCTGGTGGATGGGTATGAAAAGAGATATTGTAGAGTTTGTTAGCCGGTGTCTCACTTGTCAGCAAGTGAAGGCTCCCAGACAAAAACTGGCAGGTTTGTTGCAACCGTTGAATGTGCCCTAGTGGAAGTGGAAAGAGATTTTGATGGACTTTATCTCTGGGTTGCCAAGGACGGCGAGAGGGTTTACACAAATCTAGGTTCTTGTGGACAGGCTGACTAAAAGTACACACTTCATCCCCGGTAGAGTTAATTATACCGTAGAGCAGTGGGCACAGCTGTCTTTGATCAGATCGTTCGGTACCATGGGGTGCCGGTGAGGATTATTTTAGATTGTGACTCTCGATTCACTTCTCGCTTCTGGAGAGCGCTCTAGAAGGGTTTGGGAACCAAGTGCGGCTTCAGTACTGCTTTTCACCCTCAGACAGGTGGTCAGACAGAGAGGGTGAACTAGATTTTAGAGGACATGTGACGAGCCTGTGTTTTAGACTTCCCAGGCAGTTGGGACCAGTACTTGTATCTGATCGAATTGGCTTACAATAACGGCTATCAGTCGACGATTCAGATCGTTTGAGGCATTATATGGTAAGCGGTGCAGATCTCCAGTGTTCTGGAAAGAGGTTGGTGATAGATAGGTTTTGGGGCTCGAGCTGTTACAGACGACTAACGACGTAGTACAGAAGATTAGGGCTCGTATGTTGACAGCATAGAGTAGGCAGAAAAGTTATGCTGATGTTCTGCGTAGAGATTTAGAGTTTGAGGTCAGCCAACACGTATTTTTGAAAGTGGCACCTATGCGTGGTGTCCTAAGGTTTGGTCAGTGGGGTAAGTTGAGCCCCAGGTTTGTAGGGCCTTTTGAGATCCTTGAGCAAATCGATTCAGTGGCCTATCGTTTGGTCTTGCCCCCGTCTTTGGCAGCAGTGCACAATGTGTTCCACGTGTCGATGCTACGTCAGTATGTGGCAGATCCGTCTCACATTGTTGATCACGAGCCGTTGGAGCTGAAGAAGGATCTGAGTATCGAAGAGAAGCCTGTGTAGATTCTAGCCCGAGAGCGCAAAACTTTGCATAACCAGAAGATCAACTTGGTTAAGGTTCAGTGGAGAAATCAGAGGGCATGGGAGTTCGAGGACGAGATGTGAACGCATTATCCAGAGTTGTTCCAGTCTTAGGACTTTCGAGGATGAAAGTCTTAAAAAGAGGGAATATTGTAACGGCCCATTTCCTTTTCCAGTTCCCCAAGTTTGTTCTGTTGCTATTTCGGTTGTTCGGTTCGGCCGTTAGGGTAGTTTGAGCCTCTAGGGGTATTTTGGTAATTTTGCCTTCAGGGTTAGTTCCATAATTAACCAGGGTTTCAAGGCTGTTCTGTTAATTGCTGAGTTTGGATTGTTCTTTCGATTTCAGGTTTCTAGGGCTAGTGTTGCTATTCGGGAAGTTTGGTGATCTTGTTGGCTAAAAGTGAAAAAGGGAAAAATTAATTGTTTAAGTTTCCTTTTCCAAGACTCGAAGCTGGAACCGCTAGAGGACACGTGGCACTCCCTCGTTGAATCTTCCTTTTTGCTGAGACCCTAAATGCTTAGCCACATTTCTCATTTTCTCCAAAACGTATTTTTTCTTCTTCTTCCTCTTCCTCTATTCTTCTCCCATTGTCGAAAACACCTTCACCCTAAATCCCACTGAGAAAACTCCATCACCATTTGCCCAATCCATCGGGCGCTCGTCCTTTTCACAATCGCCCGCACCCTGATCGCAATCGTAGCCCTGTTTACCCGTGCGTCGGCCTGTTCACACCCGCGAGACAGCAAGCCAACGCTGAGCCAGACGCAGCCCAGCGACAGAACATCGCGTTTGCCTCTCGCCTTGCGTAGCTATTTCTCGTGCACACAGAGCACCTAATCTCACTCGCAGTACCGCACGTCCATAAGCCTTCACTATGCCGGTTGCTCCCGCGAGCAGCTCATCACCAAGCAGCCCTTCATTCGCTGCCGCACGCCATCGCAGCTTCGCCCTTTGCCGAGAGCAGCCCACGCCTGCCCGTGATCTCGCCCTCGCCTTCGCTGCACAGATCGCCTGCATGCGAGCCTTCGCTGCAGCCCAGCCGCACGCGCATCTTGTTGAGGCTTGCCCTTGTCAAGGCCTAGCTAACGAGCCTTGTGTTCGATTTCAGGGTAACTTCTTTCCCGAACCCCGTCGTTCTTGTAGCTTAATCAGTTAGTTAGCTGTTGATATTAATTTATGCTTGCTTTTATATCCGCTTAGGTTCGTGTTGGTTCTGCAGCTTAAGGGGCACTTTCTATTGTTTGTTTGTTCTGCTTGTTTCCAGGTAAGGATTTCTTGCCGGGGTTGTATGGACCCTGCGAGGCTTCGTTGATTACATTCTTGTTTGCTTTTTTTTACTGTTTACGAGCATGTTTAGTGGAGAGGATTTTTATGCTATTCTGTTCCTGCTAGATGTTTTACTCCTGTTTCTACATGTTAGTGCCATGCTAGGTTTTGTTCTTCTAGCATGCTTTGATTTCTGTCTTTAAGCTCATAGTACCATGCCAGGGTTTATATGTTGTTGAGCATGATTGATTGTTAAGAAACAGGGATTGAGTAATCTTAGATAGAACTTGTTAGGTTGTCATCATTCAGAGGCTGAGAGTGGACCAACGTATGTGTCCCTACTGGTCGGGCTGTGAGGACAGATTCCTTACCCCCGACAGCCGGGTATGGAGTAGCTACCACACTGGTATAAGCCTAGTCTGTAGCTTGCTAGAGTGGAACCCTGCCAATGGTGCAAGCCTACCTTGGCCGGTTCTTAGCTTCAGGCGTCGGTGGTATTCAGGCTACTACAATTGAGTACCGAGGGCCTCGCACTACTGTAGATCAGTGACACCGCTTCTGAGTCTTTAGGCATGCGTACCTGTACCGGCGTAGTTTGTCCCTAGGCCCCCACATTTACGCAATTTACAGCAGCATGCGGTGTGCTCGCACACGCGTTAGGCATTGGAGGAAAGCTCCCTCGGGCTAATGTTCGCGAGTACACCATTTCCTTTTTGAGTCTAGAGCCAGACACCGGGTACTCTTCTAGATGTCTTAGGACCAGTTTGGAGAGCTGGTCAAGACCAACTTTTGAGTTGGTCACTTTGGCCGAGGGTAAGAGACCTTCGAGGATATCTGTTCGGGATCAGTTATTGAGCTGATCACTAGGCCGGGAGTAAAAGACTTCTGATGACCTAGGAGCTGTATTGACATCTCATTAGAGGGTTTTGTGTTGGTAACTGTTTGCTTGTATACTTAGATGCTAGATGATATGTTGTTTCGTACTGTACTTCGGCTAGGGATTCTTACTGAGTGCCTTTGTACTCACCCTTATTTTCGGTGGTTTTTCCACCAGGTAACTTGAGACAGCACCAGGACGACTAGCGGAGGTGGCTGTATAATCATGGGAGCTGCCGACACTCTGTCTTATGTTTATATTTTTTTACTATTTTGATTCAGCATGTAGTCGGACATGGAGTCTGTAGGATTTGCATATGGAACCTGATGATGTTATTTTGAATGTTTTGCTTCTGGATATTTCAAATTAAAGTCTGGCCAGGGTTGCTTTTAATGTTTTGAACAGGGAATGTTTTAAATGTTTATAAATAGGTTCCGTGGGATTTCAATGATTATTTATGCAAGTTATAACTGTGACATGATTTTATTATCTTTAATGCACCCATGCTGAGTAAGGATCAGGTTTAGAACCATTTTGGGTCGGGTCCTTACACCCAAGGCTACTAATAAAATGCCAATAGGGCCGTGATCCTGGTGGGCCAACCATCCACGGAACCCTGCAAGGAGAAACGACAAATCCCCCGTCGAGAACATGCCGGCCACAAACTATGCACGTCTGATTACTAACATCCCCTATCTGGTCTCTGTACCTTGTTTGCATCCAAACAAAGCATCAAACCATGCATCAAACATAATGCAAGTCCCCAATGGGACATACAAATTACCATGCAAGACTGAATCTTTAAATCAACATAGTTCACGCATATCCAAATGATCAACATAATCTGCATGCTCGCCTTAGACATGATATTAATCATATATTGCATGCTCTTGGTGTAATCAATACAAGCAACAAATAACACAAATTATGCCACATCAAACAAGTAAGTGCATGCCACCAATCTAACACATGTAAAAGCCACGGGCCTCGAGGAGGGGGTAACGGGTCCCTTACCTTGGCTGAATCTCCCAAACAACACTCTAGAACTTATTGGTAGCTTCAAATGGCCAAACCAACTCCGAGCCCTAAAACAAACAAATCGAGCAAAACTAGCACCTCAGACCATTGAAATCGGATCCAGAATATCGAATTTATCAAATAGTGAAGAACCTCGAAAATTATGCCTCGGTGGCTTCACGTGCCTCTCAAATTAAGATTGAAGGACGAGAAATAGCTCGAGTCAAACCTGGTCAACAAAAGTCAAAGGGGTTAACAATTTTCATTTAAACAATTAATAAACCCTTAACCAAACAACTTTCAAGCCAAACAGCTCATAAACTCTTAACCAAACACTGCCTATTCATAACTTGAATACCCAAAACCACCATCCAAAAAGTCCATAATCCACATTTAATTATCTTTAAATATGCAACAAAACAAGCTAAATCCTTATTTAAATAGTTTTATCCCAACTTAAAATAACATAAACCTCATCCCAAACATCACCCTTCTTTAACCTAAAGCACACTAACCTTCTTCTTCCATGGAACAACTAAACCCAAATAAGAGAGGGATAGAAAGAGAGAGCAGACCCACGATGGCGACGGAACAAACCCCCTCACGACGCTACAACTCACACCCTCAAACCCAAGGCGAAGAATCTTACTGCGGTGAGCTCACGACACCACAAAACCCAACAGAAATTAGTGACAGCTTACTTTCGGGAAACCCACAACGATGACCCACGCAGTGACGAACTCGCGCAAGGACAACTTCTCCCTCGATGCTAAACCAGATGACGAACTCGGCTTCACCACCTTCATGGCAACAACACGACTCCGACGAGGCAGCTGGTCAGAAGTAATGTGAGAAAGAGAGAGGAAGAGAGAGAGAGATGAATCCCAAGGTTGCTGCACAACAAACAAGGCCTAGGGTTCCTAGGCTACTATTCACTTTAAATAGCCATAGCCAAAAGACAAACATACCCTTTTTTTCCATAACTTCAAAACAACCCTCTTTATTTGAAAATCCACAAAAATCCAACCCAATATTCAAATAATAAACTAATAAAAAAAAAAAAAAAAGGTTATTACATGTAAGAACCCGACTCCTAAAACAGTCCTAAACCCAGTGCTTACACAACATGCATGGTTCAATATGTTCAAAATTAAACTTTAAACCAACCAATAAAACAAATGCCTGTTTATTCATTCAGAACTGTTCATAAAATAAAACATAGTTGAGCCTCTGGCCAGAGTTATTCAAAACAATTTTAAAACATGAAATCAATTATATCTAAAACTATCCTGCATACTGAATAAAGACAACATATAAAATCAAAATAGCAGACGCCTATGATCAAGCAGCTCCTTCTCTAACCACCCTTGTGCTGTCCCAAGTTACCTGGTGGAAAACCACAGAAATAAGGGTGAGTATAAAGGCACTCAGTAAGAATCCTCAGCCGGGGTACAGTACGCAAGTCACATCATCTAGCATCCTAGCATAAAGCAATCCAAACATCATATAGGTAGTCTCAACACAAGTACAATCACAGCATGCTCAAACCATCGAGAATCTCTAACTCTCGGCTAAGGATCCACTGTGGATCTCCAAATGGGTAATCAAAATAACCCCTAGAATCTCGAGTGTCTCCAACTCTCGGCTAAGGTGATCCACTCACTATGCTGATCCTGGACATTTGGGAGAGTACCCAGGCGTCGGGCTCTAAACTGAACGGAAAGGTGTACTGATACACTTGCCCGAGGGAGCTTTCCTCCCGGCATCTAATGCACATACGTGCACACCGCATGCTCCTACAAACCAGATAAATGTAGGCCTACACAAACTATGCTGGTGTAGGTGTGCATGCCTAAGACTCAGAAAGGTGAGTAGTGATCCACAGCAGGCGGGAGGCCCTTGATACCATACAGTGGTAGCCTGAATCACACCAACGTCTAAAGCTAAAGGTCGTCCCAAGACAGGCTTGCACCAAGGAAAGAACCCTACTCTAGCAGGCCACAAACTAGGCTTATGCCGGGGTGGTAGCTACTCCATACCCGACTGTCGGGGGTAAGAGATCTGTCTTCATAGCCCAACCGGTGGGGACACGTATGTTGGTTCACTCTCAGCCTCTGGATGATGACAACTTAACAAGATCTAGCAAAGAAGAAGCACCCCACACAAAAACAGATAGAATGCCAACAATCATAAAACTTAGCAGTCACTGTAAACAGAAAGGTGCAATCCAAGGTACAACATTCTACATGCTAGTTCCTATCAGACAAGTCATACAATCCTATCCACTAGCACATATGCATCAATAAAACTGCAAAAGCCTATCCACTAACATGTACATTGAACATGCAATAATCAAGCAAAGCCTATCCACTAACAAGTTCATGCAACAGTACAACACTCAGAAATCTAGTTCACTAGCATGCTCAACAACAGAAAAAACAGCCATTCAACCTATCCACTAACAAGTTATTAAAGCAGTAACATACAGCCAAGAAACTATCAATGGCAAGCGCAGGGTCCACACAACCCCGACAAGGAAATCCTTACCTGAATAAATAGAACAGTCCAAAATAGGCTTCTTGAACTGCAGATACCAACATGTACAAACACAACCTAGCAGCAATAATAATAATTAAATGACATCCAGCCTACTAAACAACCAAAATCTCAAAGGATCGGAGGTTACCCAACCGAAGACAGCTCGACAAGGGCAAGAGCACGACTGCACTTACACGGGCGAGTATGTGCGACAAGCTGGGCAGCAGCGAGGCTGGCGCGCGGGAGCTGTGGGCGGCCTGGTGCGTGTCTGTGCGTGGAGACGAGACGGCAGTGAGGATGCAGCGAGGTTGGCGAGGTAGGACAATCGCGAGCGTACGAGCAAGGGCTAGATGTGTGCGACAGCGAGCGGGCGAGCGGGTTGATGACTAGCGATGGCGTATGTGATCCGGGCGTGCGACTAGGCGAGCGACTGGGCGTGCACGCAGGATCGTGATGCTGCGGTGCATGGCTGCTTGGCTAGGCGATCCGGGCGTGGGCCAACGATGGTGTGGCAAGAAGGAAAGGGTAGATCGGTGTGGGCGTGGCTCGGTAGTGCGATCAGGGACAAGGAGAAGGGCTCGGCGGTGGGGCATGATGATTGGCAAGACGAAGAAGAAGAAGACGATAGAAAAGGGGGGGGGGTTCTCTTGGTGCATGCGGTAAAGGAGAGGGAGAAGAAGAAATCGTTTCCTTTTGGGCTTCTGGAGAAACAATAAAAGAAACAACCTTTTCCCTTAATTTTTTCCATTTAATCCTATTAAACCAAAACTCTCTTTTTCTCCAAAGTGATCTCCAAACCTCCCAAAACGCAAAACTAGCTTGACAGTTCTGTAAATCACAAAAACAACCCTGGTCTCTATTAAACGCAAGAACAACCCTGAAACTCAGTAAATTACCAAACTAACCTTTGAGATAAAATGACCAAAGTACCCTTGAAGGCTAAATCGGCCCTAACGGCCTAACGAAACAACCGAATCACAAGAGAAACATACTTGGAGAACCGAGATGAAAACCTAGGCCGTTATAATACTCCCTCCTTTTACGACTTTTGTCCCTGAAAGTCCCTAAGACTGAAACAACTCCAGATAATGCGTCCTCATCTCGTCTTCCAACTCCCAAGTTTCTTCCTCGGCTTTCTGACATCTCCACTGTACCTTGACTAAACTGATCTCCCGATTACGTAAGGTTTTGTGCTCTTGGGCTAAAATTCGAACAGGCTTTTCCTCGAAGCTCAGATCCTTGTTCATCTCTAATGGCTCATATTCAACAATGTGAGACGGATTTGCCACATACTGACGTAACATCGACACGTGGAAAACATTATACACAGCTGCCAAGGACGGAGGTAGAGCCAAACGGTAAGCAACTGGACCGATCCGCTCAAGGATCTTAAAGGGGCCCACAAACCTGGGGTTCAACTTACCACGCTTACCGAACCTCAAAACTCCACGCATCGGTGCCACTTTCAGAAACACATGCTGACCAACCTCGAACTCAAAGTCGCGACGCCAAACATCGGCGTAGCTTTTCTTCTACTTTGCGTTGTCAGCATACGAGACCTGATCTTCTGAACTGCGTCGTTAGTTAGCTGTAACAACTCGGGACCCGAAACCTGTCTGTCACCAACCTTTTCCTAGAACACTGAAGATCTACAATGCTTACCATACAAGGCCTGAAACGAATCCATCTGAATCGTTGCTTGGTAACTGTTATTGTAGGCAAACTCCATCAAATACAGATACTGGTCCCAATTGCTTAGAAAATCTAACACAGCTCGCAACATGTCTTCAAGAATCTGATTCACCCTCTCTGTTTGCCCATCTGTTTGAGGGTGAAACGTATTACTGAAACTACACTCAGCGCCTAAACCTTTCTAGAGTGCCCTAAAAAAATGAGAAGTAAATCGAGAACCTCGATCAGACACAATCTTCGCTAGCACCCCATGGTACCGAATGATCTGCTCCAAAAAAACTGTGCCCACTGTTCCACGGTATAATTTATCCTACCGGGAATGAAGTACGCACACTTGGTCAAACGGTCAACAACAACCCAAATTTAAGTAAACCCTCTCGGTATCCTTGGTAACCCATAAATGTAATCCATGGAGATCTCCTCCCATTTCCATTGAGGCACGTCCAGTGGCTGCAACAAACCTGCGGGTTTCTGTCTAGGAGCCTTCACTAGCTAACAAGTGAGACACCGGCTAACAAACTCTGCAATGTCTCCCTTCATATTGCTCTACTAGAAGGTCTGCTTAAGATCCTGATACATCTTGGTACCTCCTAGGTGCTAAGTAAACAGGGAATTGTGAGCCTCAGTGAGAAACTCAGCTCGCAATCCAGCGTTTGCTGGCACACAAAGGTGTCCTCTAAATCTCAAACCACCGTCTGGTGCTACCATAAAATCAAAATCTACATCTGCCTGAACCCTGGAAATCAGTCTGCTCAACTCGGGTTCACTCAGCTGGCCATTAATGATCCTCTGTCTAATCGAAGGCTGAACAGTCAACTGGGCTACCTTGGCGGTAACCTCTCCAACACCACTGCTATACAGGCTCGCTCGAACTCTTTCCATAATGGAAGTTGGGAACTCAACAAGGCTGTAGAATGCGACGCCTTTCTGCTCAAGGCATCAGCCACAACATTGGCCTTACCTAGATGGTACAAGATCTCACAGTCGTAGTCTTTTTCCAACTCAAGCTATCTCCTTTGTCTCATGTTTAACTCCTTCTGGTGGTCTGTAAACATTTGAATCCTTTTAGCGTACAAGTAATGCCACCAGATTTTTAAAGCAAACACAACTGCTGCTAACTCCATATCGTAAGTCAGATAACTCTACTCATAGGGCTTCAGCTGACGAGAAGCATAAGCAATTACCTTACCGTACTACATCAACACACAACCCAAACTAAACTTAGAAGCATCACTATACACAACAAAACTACATGTTCCCTCTAGAACTGACAACACTGGTGCAAACGTTAGACTGTGCTTCAACAAAGTAAAACTCTCTTCGCAACTGACATCCTAAACAAACTCAACACCTTTCCTCGTCAGCCGAGTAAGGGGTGTTGCTTTAGCATAAATTTTTTTGAAGAATCGTCGGTAATAGCCTGCCAAACCTAGAAAGCTACGAATCTCTGCGATCGTGGTCGGTCTGGCCCATGAACTCATTGGATCAATCTTAGCAGGTTCCACTGCAACACCTTTACTAAAAATAATGTGACCCAGGAAGGCCACTTGCTCTAACAAAAAATCACACTTGGAGAACTTGGCGTACAACTGATTTTCTCTTAATGCTATAACACTTGCCTCATGTGCGAGGCATGATCCTCTCTGGTCTTAGAATATATCAAGATGTTGTCTATGAACACAATGGCGAAGCTTTCCAAGAATACCTTGAACACCCTATCCATCATGTCCATAAACGCTGCTGGTGCATTGGTTAGCCTGAAAGACATAACCACAAACTCGTAATGACCATACCTCGACCTGAACGCTGTTTTAGGAATGTCCACATCTCTGATCCTCAACTGGTGGTAACTAGACCTCAAGTCTATCTTAGAGAACACAGAAGCTCCCTGAAGCTGGTCGAACAAATCATCAATAAGAGGCAAGGGATACTTGTTCTTCACCGTGACTTTATTCAGTTCCATGTAATCTATGCAACGGTGCATCGAACCATCTTTCTTTTTCACAAACAAAATAGGTTCTCCACATAGGGACACACTAGGAAAACTAGCGCCATGCGGTACGGAGACTTCGAGATAGGGAGAGTCCCTGGCTCGAGCTCAATGGTGAAGTCAACCTCCCTCTACGAGGGCAAACTGGGTAACTCCCCTGGGAACACATCTGTAAACTCCTGCACTACCGGTACCTGATCAACGGTCAACGGAAGGCGGCTTTCCCCAGACAACTTTGCCAAATAACCCCAAGCTCCTCGAGCTAACAAACTGTGATCTTTCAACGTAGCAATCAACGGCGGACATACTGCGCTCTAGACACCGCGAAACTTAAAACTCTACTTCTTGGGCGGCCTGAACACGACTTCTTTCTGGCGGCAATCAATCAATGCGTGGTTCTCTGCTAACCACTCCATACCAAGAATAACATTAAAGCCACTCATAGGCAGAACTATGAGGGTGGCTGCTAACAACTCTCCAGATACTAGGATCTGGCCGTCTCTAACTTTCTCTCTAGCAAGCATACTAACTCCTGAAGGAGTTACAACACACAACTCAAACCCTAACGGTTCAAGTTCCAAACAAGCTTGACTAACGAACAGTGTAGAGATAAATGAATGGGTCGAGCCTGAATCAAATAGTACATATGCATAATGGTCCAAGACAAGTAATGTACCTGCGACAATTGCATCAGTTTTCTCGGCCTCCTATCGAGTTATGGCAAATACGCGGCCCTACTGCTAAGCCGGTCTAACATCTGTTCTAACCTGTGGGCACACTCTGGCTATGTGCCCCTCCTCTCCACATTTGTAACATGCCCTAGGAGAAGCTCCACATAAAGTATAGTGAGATTTGCCACAGGTCTGGCACTAGGGTGGCTGTCTGACTGCACCCTACTGAAGACCCTGCCGTCGTCCCTAATCTCTACCCTGGAAATGGCCCTGACGGTGCTGCTGCTGACCTTCCTGCCTGGAAGTCCTAGAGGGCTCAAACTTCCTTTTCTACCCTGAACTAGTTGCCACATTCTGAACTACTGCAGCTGGGGTTTTCACTATAGGATACTTTCTGTTATAGGTCTTGGCCAAAGCCACAGTCCTGGTGTAAGTCTCTAGAGCGAGTGCTCGAAAATCCTGAGCAACTTCCATCCTGAGTCCTCGAATGAACTTCTTAATTTTCAACTCTTCAGTAGCAATAAGTCCTAGAGCAAAATAACTGTGCTCTGAGAATCTCATCTCGTACCCAGCAATACTGTCATCTCCATGTTTCATATTGGCAAAAGCCTCAACCATCTCTTGTTGGGCTTCCTCGCTAATGTGCTGAGCCCTGAAATCGGTTCTGAAGAACTCCCAAGTGGCTAGTGGGGACCCCTCAGATCTGGCCCCGTCAGTGGACTGCCACCACCAATTGGCTGTCTCTGTCAACATATATGCTGCACATCTCGGCCTCTGCACATCTGTACAACCCATTACTCAGAAAATGTATTCTAAATGTGCCAACCATTTTGCTGCTACCAGTGGGTTCTTAGATGCATCAAACTCCCTGGGTTTCCACTTAACAAAATCCTTCAGCCACTTGCCACCCTCGGGAATCTCTGGCTCAACATCAGGCTCCTGCTGAGCTGGCTGGGTTGGGGGCACTCTCTGCCCTACTGGGGGGACTACTACGCCACCAGGCAGCGCTACATGAACCGTTGGCTGTGACTGCTGGAACATCTGTGCTAACTAGGCCATCTATGCCCAGGTCTCTGCCTGCTGTGTTGCCATTAAGGCTTGAGTCTCAGCTCTTTGTTCAGCAAACATGCCTGTAACCATCTCTCTCATGGCCACAACAAACTCCGATCCAGGAGTGGCACTCTGAGGTGAAATAGACTCTGCTCCTCCTCTCGACAAGACACTAGTTGGGGCCAAAGGTGGCCTGACTGTCGAAACAGCTCGAGACGACGTCTCCTCAATATCTGGCACGGTGCCACCACCTTTGTTGGTGGCAGCTGATGTCCTAGCTCCATTGCGTGTAATCGGCATCTCTCGCGATCTACACCCAAACCACACTGACTTAGTCCATGCTTGGACCAATACGGCCAACAACAAGCTAAGACAAGTATGCTAGATGCAAGTACGGTAAACAAAACCCTTAAAACGATTAACTCATGACATACCTGACGGCTGTTGGAGTGCTGATGATCATGGAGGCAACGACCTAACTTAGTAGGTCAGTCTACAGAATCTATGACTCTGAGCTCTGATACCAACTGTAAAAACCTGACTCCTAAAATAGTCCTAAACCTGGTTCTTACTCAACATGCATGGTTCAATACGTTCAAAATTAAACTTTAAACCAACCAATAAAATAAATGCCTGTTTATT
>JBBMKA010000022.1:577607-597509 GCA_037833695.1 Sechiopsis laciniata | reverse complement strand
TGCTATAAATACCATCATGAATTAATGAAATTGAAATATAAATAGTAAAAGAGAATCCTTGCTGGAACAAAATAAAACTAAAGAAAATTATATAACTAATTTATACTTAATGCAATTAATTGTTTTTAACCATAATAATGTAAGTGTATTAGTTATAAAAATCTGTGTCGCTACAATTCATCCCAGCAAAATCTTCCTAATGACACTCAGCATGGAGTTCCTACCACTTCTGAAATTTTGCCAACATTGATAACAATTGATGAACCATCTATTGAACCAGCAAGTCACCGTTCCAATCGAGTTAGACGCAGACCAGCATGGATGTCAGACTATGAGGTAACTGGGATTGATCAATCTGAATGTCCTATCACTCATCTTGCGCTATTTTCATATTGTGATCCTACCACTTTTGAAAGTGCTGTTAAAAAGTCTAAATGGCGAAAGGCAATGGATGACGAGATTGCTGTAATTGAAAGAAATCAAACTTGGGAGCTAACTGAACTTCCCAAAGGCGTCAAGACAATTGGAGTTAAGTGGGTGTATAAAACGAAGCTTAAGGAGAATGGTGAAGTAGATAAATTCAAGGCGCGCTTAGTAGCAAAAGGCT
Organism: Sechiopsis laciniata; assembly: GCA_037833695.1. Classification (NCBI taxonomy): domain Eukaryota; kingdom Viridiplantae; phylum Streptophyta; class Magnoliopsida; order Cucurbitales; family Cucurbitaceae; genus Sechiopsis; species Sechiopsis laciniata. Next base: position 596,902 of record JBBMKA010000022.1, on the reverse strand, counting down.
AAAAACAGGAGTTTGGGGTAGACTATACTGAGGTATTTTCACCTGTGGCTCGCCATGACACAATTCGTTTGTTGATTGCAATTGCTGCTAAAAAATCATGGCCCATTTTTCAGCTTGATGTGAAATCAGCCTTCTTATATGGTGACTTAAAGGAAAAGGTATTTATTGATCAACCTCTTGATTATATTAAGAAAGGAAGTGAGCACAAAGTCTATAAACTAAAAAAGGCCTTGTATGGATTAAAACAAGCATCACGTGCTTGGTACAGTAAAATTGAAGCTCATTTCTTAAAAGATGGTTTCCACAAGTGTCCATATGAATATACACTTTTTGTGAAAATTGAAAAAGAAAAGATTCTTATTGCTTGTTTATATGTCGATGATCTCATATTTACCGGAAATGATGTCATCGTGTTCAATAATTTTAAGAAATCAATGATGAATGATTTTGAGATGACAGATTTAGGCATGATGCGTTATTTTCTTGGTATTGAAGTGGTCCAATCTTCAACTGGAATTTTAATTTCTCAAAAGAAATATTTGGGAGAGATTTTGAACAGGTTTTCAATGGAAGAATGTAATCCTGTGACTACACCAGCAGAATTTGGAATAAAGTTAAATAAGGATAAAGAAGGGAAGAAAGTTAACAGTACTCTTTACAAGCAGATTGTTGGTAGCTTAATGTATTTAACTACTACAAGGCCTGATATTATGTTTTCTGTAAGTCTGATTAGTAGATACATGGAGAATCCAACAGAGAATCATCTTATCCCAGCCAAGAGAATTCTTCGTTATATGCAGGGAACTAGAGATTTTGGGTTATTCTATAGAAAGGATGCAAGGTCTAATTTAATTGGCTTCACAGATAGTGACTTTGCAGGTGATAGGAAAAGTACTTCAGGTCACGTATTTACATTTGGTTCTACAGCAGTATCTTGGTCATAAAAAAATCAATCAATTGTTACTTTATCAACAATAGAGGCTGAATTTGTTGCAGCAACCTCTTGCGCATGCCAAGCAATTTGGTTGAAGAAAATTCTTGGGGAATTGCAATTCATATAGGAAGATGCAATTATAATTTATTGTGACAGCAGTTATGCAATAAAACTATCCCAAAATCCAGTTTTGCATGGTCGAAGTAAACATATAGATGTGAAGTATCATTATATACGTGAACTCAACAATGAAAAAGTGATTGATCTCATCTACTGCAGAAGTGAAGACCAATTAGCTGATATATTTACAAAAGCTCTAAAATTTCCAATTTTTTAAAAGTTCAGAAGGTTACTTGGAGTTTGTCCAGTTTAAGAGACGGTGCATCTTTTGTTTAAACTGACATCAGTTTAAGAGAGGGAATGTTGAATAAATGACTCATGTTTTGTTTGACTAAGTTTTAGTTTGTTCTGGTCTTTAGGGTAGTTGCTAATATTTTGCATTTTTTAGTCAATAAGTTAGTTCCTATTTTATTGTTATTTTCTGTTGTAACTTTGCTATTTAAGCAAGTCATTTGTTGCTGAATAAATATATCAAAACTTAAATCTTCCTTCTTCTCATATATCTTTGTTTTGATCTGTTTTCTATTTTTTATCAAAACAATCTATCGGTCATGAAAAGAAAAATTTTATGGCAAAACCTAAATCTTTGGGAAAGTTAGAAGTTTGATGCTAATAAAATGATATGCGAAAAGACCTGCTGGTTTTATTTTCGCAAAGAGGAAAAGCTGATATACTTATTAGGATAAGCTAACTAGCAATTATGCATTACTTGGGACAAGCAATGATTTAAGTTTGAGGGTTTGATAGCTCTCAAATAGAGCATATTTTAGGCTGCAATAGTTTGCATTATTCTTAGGATTAAGGGAAATAAATGAGCGTTAGTAGGAAATTGTGAATATACAACATGGAAATCAGCATGCATTCATAAAGTAACATCATAAGCGCAGTTCACAGATTACGTATGAATATTATACAACTTTGCGCTAAAAGGTTATTTAATGTAGGGAATGTTGAACACTTATACGGGAAGGACGAAGCTGTAAGAACCCATAATTTTAACTATGTTTTCTCACGTCATGCTGACTCAAAAACAGTTACAAGTACGCAAATTTAAACTGTCAAATACAAATTTAAGATAATTGCTCCTATTGAATTTATTTCAAAATAATTAAGTAAATAGCAAGCCCTTGGCCAAAGTATTTCAAAAACAAAATTAATTAAATAAACAAATAAATACAGGTAAAGGCATTCATGCCCAAGTGTTACAAAAAGTTTAACAGAAATAATAGGAGACTAAACATTAACATGACCACGAGTAACAAAGATTAACAACTAAACGAACAGCCTAGACAGAGCTAAAGCAACAAGCTCCACCCATGATCTCTTCAGCACCTCTCAGCTAACCGCCTCGATGGTGTCTCTGATTAATTGTGGAAAGAAAATAACCACAAAAAGGGTGAGTATAAAAGAATACTTCATAAGAGCTCCCCAACAGGGGTATAATGCACAAAGAAGAACTCAACATGCTAGCAATACATATCTATCCTCATCTCAACATAGCTTACTAACTTACCATGAGTTTCGTTACTTGCCTTTCTCAATCCATCGTTCTTATTCTCAACTCAACTTAGCTTTTTTACTTTGTCATGATATTCGTTACATGACTCTTCCTTGTGAGGCCCTAAAGACACTCACCTAAATACAAAAATATAACAGATTAAGAAGTTCGTTACATAACTCTCTTGTGAGGCACTTAAGACACTCACCTAAATGCAAGAATATAACAGATTATGAAGTTCGTTACACAACTCTCTTATGAGGCCCTTGAGACACTCACATGTTCTAGATAATACGACTGGTCATGAACTTCGTTACACAACTATCTAGCTCAAACACAACTTTTCACTACTGGTGTACTGACGACACCGGTCCAAATGAGCCATCTACCTGACACTCTGTGCGTGTACGCATACACCGCATGGTGCTGAAAACCACTCAGGTGTAGGCTTACTCAGACTGACCTGGTCCAGGTCGACATGCCTGACGACTCGAAGAAAGGTGTCCACTGAGTCACGGTCTTAAAGGCCCTCACCAATGATTCGAGTTAGCATGTTCACACCTATCGCCCCAAGCTAGAACCCTCTCATAGCAAGCGTAGACTATGATTAGGACCCGCCTATAGGGCTACAAACTAGGCATCACTGGGGCAACATGTTATAACATATCCCTGGCTATCGGGCGAGGGATTAAAATCCTCAACGACACCGACCCAATGAGACAATAATATGTCGTGTCTCTACAGCCTCTAGATGACGTCAACTAAGAATTCTATCTCAAGATTGTTTAATAGTCTAGTCCTATCAGATCACCAACATGCTCAAAGAAACTCAACAGACATCCTAACAGGATACTATCTCACATGATCATGACTAGCTACAAACCCAACATATCATCACAACAAGCACATTAGATAGAGGACAACAGAACCTGCAATAGAAAGTCAACATATCAGGACCCTATAATCCCAGCATGTTTTATAGTTAAAATATTTAAAATACATACACAAGGTGGTACCCCGAGACCCCATAATCCTGAGGCACGATAATAAAGTAAAGTTAACAATGGAATACAAATAGTCACAATCACAAACACATAGCAAACACTCTATTCAAACATCGATTCATATTACGGAAACACATTAAGTTTCGCCTTGTGCAGGGCCCACACAACTCAAGTAGAGATGGCCCTTACCTAAAACGATGTTACCGAACAAATCAACAAAATGCTCCTTGAGCTGCAGCCAAAAGATTAACCAAACTCAGCTTGTTCAACCCAACATTTAGAAGCAACATGGCTGTCCAATACTTAGAAAATAAGAACTAACCAGAACCAACAATGCACACCTCGAGATCCAACAAAAATGAAGCCTAACAGTACAACATTGCATTACCCATAGTCAGAACAACCCAAAATCTCTAACAGATCAAGCACGGCACGGCGAAGCAGCTAGCTGTGAGGACTGGCGGAGAAAAGAGCTGCTGGCGGCAGGACTCACGTTGCGAGTGGCTGCAGCTGCAACAGACGGCTGGAATAGTTGAATCAGGCATCAGCGGCGCGCGCTTGGTCTGGGGTGGCGTTGCTATTGAGGTGTTGTGGCTGGGCTAGTGTCGTCGGCGCAGGGAGCTTCGGCACTGGGTGGACGGAGATGGCGACTGTTGGTCGTAGAGTGCACGCGCAAGATACACGCCTGCTGCTCGCGAAGAGGGGGGGAGTGTGATGCGCAAGCGGGGAAGGGAAACACTGACGGTGGCGGCGACTGGGCTAGTTTGCGTCGAGCGGGGAGGTCAGAAACGAGCTGCGACGACGGTGGGCTTAGGCGGCGGAGGCTGCTAGGGTGAGGGTGAGGGTGAGGTTGAAGGTGAAGAAGATGGATCTAGATTTTGCTTTTCCCTTTTCTTTTTTAATTAACTTAAATGCCCCTTTTTTTCTAAATTTATTTCCCAGCTTTTCTTATACTTTTAAAACACATAAATGGGCTTTTCTATTAATGCCTTTTCTTTTCTCATTTCTTATTAAATGAGAGTTTTAATGTTTTCCCTTTTAAAAGAGTTTTTTTTTTTTTCTTTTCTCTTTTCTTTAATGAAACCAAAAACAAAATCCCTTTTAATCATTTTATTTTTTCCTTTACAACTCAACTAAATCAACATTTCACAATGCCTCAAAAGTTCTTAAAATTACAAAATAACCCAACATTACTCATTTAATTGCAAAGTGGCCATTAGGGGTAAAATTACTAAAATACCCCAAATGCCAAAATTAAATAAAATCCTACCGAAAAACCCGAGAAAAATAATAACCGCATCTAAAGGGTTTCTCTAAAAATGCGGGGCATTACAGAAGCAATGCGAACGGCGACACACACAGAAGACTCACGCGTTCACAAGGCGATCACGTTTGAAGAATCACACCAACAAGGAAATAATAGATAATCAATCAAGCAATTAAGTTGGTTTCAATCAAATAAATTCCACCGGAAATCAAGAGATCATGCATTAATGATGATTTTCTAGCTCACCTAGACTTGCTGACCAAGTAAATCAACTCTTTCATGAAGGAAGCCGAGGTTAAGTGAGTTGGTCGGATGGCCAGAAGCCAATCGATGCGAAAAGCAACTGGAGGTGTTCGTATGAGCCGATGACAAGGGGACTGCACACTTCACAACTGAACCAATTCCATTTTATTGTTTTTCTAGGAGTAGCTGTAGTTTTGAACATTTAGTAGTCGTAATAAAATCGTCTGATTTAAACTTCTTTGTGTTTATTGATATGCTGCTTTATATGAGTCTTGAATGAATATTCCTAAGTAGAAGCATGTTAGGAGTGTAGGTTAGAGAGTTTTAGACTGCTGCATTTACTATTTTATATATGTGCATCGATTAGCTACCCACGTATATAACTTGTGGTGAGTTCGGAAGAAAGAACCGCATGATGACCCAGTATGCTACAGTAGGTTGAGGTAAGTCTTTACACATTTAGGGAGTTAGAAATAACCTCACTATTGCTTGCGTTGCCCCGAGATGAATACGGAGTTCTTAGCGGAAGCTGGTTCAGCTGTAAATCATTAAGTGTAAAAGTACTTTTTGGTAGAGGGAAGCGAGGGACTCAATAACTAGTTCCGTGCTCTTAACAGTTTTTATAATTGTCTATTTTGTCACTACTCATTGCATTCATATTTATTACTGTCCACATTTGCATCATTTTATTTTTAGCATCAAGAACAAAAACAACAACCATATTCAACCCATGCATTTACTTTTCTGCACAACTCTCGCCTGATCAATATTATTTCTAGACATCAGTCTCTGTGGGATCGATAAAATTATATACTTATTACTTACTGCAGTCCGACTGCGTATACTTGCGCGTAAGCAATTTCGAGGCATACTTAGCGATAATTTAAACTCTAAATTAATTATTGTACGAATATATTAGCACCCCGATTACCAGTCAAGTACAAATTTTGGCTTGAGAGCACAAGACCCTGCGTAATCGAGAGATTAGCTTGGTTAAAGTACTGTGGCGAAGTCAGCGAGTTGAGGAAGCAACTTAAGAGCGCGAAGACGACATGCGTTCTCGTTATCCAGAGTCTTAGGACTACATGCATTCAGTCTTAGGACTTTCGAGGATAAAAGTCATAAAAGGAGGGAATGTTGTATCGCCTCGAAAATTTGTAAAATAGGTTTTGTAAAAAAAAAAAAAAAGTTTTCATTTTATTAAATTATTCAAAGGGAAAGAAAAATAGTTTTTTTTTAGTTTTTGGAAAAGAAAGTGGGTCGTTTTAGTTAAAAGAGGAAAAATGGCCCATTTGTTTTAGTTATTAAAATAGGAAAAAAAAACCCAAAACCCATTCTCCTTTTTTCTTCTTTCTTCTTCTCATTCCCTCACCCCAAACCCTAGCCCCACTCCCCACCAGTGTTGTTAGCCACTCACCGTCTTCGAACCACCGCGACTAGCTGCCACAGGATACTCCTACGACAACCGCAGCAAGTCGCCACGTGCCTCACCCCCTGCGTAGACCATTGTTCGCTCGATTCACACATGTACAATTAGTTAAGATTCTGATTTAATGAGTGATGATATGGAAGAGTCCTAGCTTCGCCAAAACGAACTAGATTCTAACTTCGCTAGATGTGTGATTCCCTACGAATGTGCAAGTATACGCAGTCTGGTTGCAACAAGTTTTAATGTAAGTAACAGGTCATTCTCCTCATGGATTTTTAGATTTGTTTAAGGTCGATTTCATGCAAGAGTTGAGGTAACAAGGTTGTGAGTAAAATTGTATGCTGATTGCAATTAAATAAGCCAATGAACAACTAACAAGTAAATATATGAAGTGAAGTATTGGAAGGGTTAAGAGTTTCAAGGATTCGCTCAAACGAACAAACTAGTGAAGGCGAATACTAGCAAGGATCCTTTGGTTCTCTCGAACACTGACATTTGGCTCTCTCGAGCAATTAGTTTGATTTTCTCGAATTCAAACTGTTATTCTAATAGATTAACACCAGGCGAACCTTATCTCTAAGAATTCTTAAATTAGCAAGCAGGCCTAACAGTCCTGAGAACATGCAAGTTCGCTCTATCTTAACTCTCTTGAATTAACACATAGTTCATACAAACAGTTTATGTACAGAATGTATATTAATTGAAGTACACCAAGCACAATAAGTTCAGTTCGCTAGTCTCTTCGCTGTCGCGAAATCCCTTACTTCTCCAAAACCTCCCGATAACAAGTTTAGTCCCTCATATCCGAAAACATGCTTAATCGTAAAAGAAAAATGGGAAACATGCTTAATGATAATATAAGTTCAACGGAATAAAGATCAGCAAGAGAAGAGATTAGAAAACGCTTGAAAATGTTGATAACTTGCAAGATCCCTAGTGAAACTCCGGTTACAATAAGATTGTCTTCGAAAAGCTTAAGTTCTACACTAGAAAACAGTGACTGAGCCCAGCAAAATCGCTCCGACAGCTTAAAAACTAAACGAAAACTCAACGGAAAGTAAACTTCGATCGGACGGGAAGACTAGACACAGAAAACACTTAGAAATGCAAAATTGGCAGACGCTGAAATTGAGGATGATCTCACCTTATATAGGCCTCCTAAAAATTCGCTGCTACATCTGCTCCACAATCCTCTCTGTAAAAAGGTTGCTCCACGATTCACTTTTTCGGGTGCGTCACAGCCGACACCAATTAACGGTGGAGATAAGCTTGGGACTCATGGATCTTTGCCACGAGTCCTTGGAAGAGATATTCTTCTTCTCGATCATCTGCTTCGCTAAGCTGTTCGCTGCTGCGATTACTGGTTGGCTTCTTTGATTCACTTATAGGTCTTTAGCTTTGCTGGGGCGAAACTGCTTCCCTCTATTCCTTTCGTTTTACTCTATTCGCTCTGCCGAAGTTTTCTGCAACGAAATACAAGTATCAATTCCTTTTTTTTATACACTTAGAAATAATTCCATTCAATTAAGCATGCTTCGCTGCAAGTAACTTCTTGTTTTCCTTTCTAGCGACTTTCATTAGATGTTTCGCTTTAGCTAAACTCTGGTCCGCATGAGTGAATTTCTATACTTAATCAATTTAATTCAGCATTCTTCTTTTATAAATATCTTAATTTAAGCTACTTTAACTCTCAATTCTTGAGAGTTATCAACCACCCCACCGCACGCTCGCCCAATTCACGCGACCACTTCAGCCGTCCCGCCTCCACTGCAGCCCACTCCTGTCTGAGCTGCCGCCACCTCACCACTAGCCGCCGCCATCTGCCTCTGTCGAGCAATTTTCGGTGCCATTTTGACGTTCATCAGTTTTGGGTAAGTCTCGCAGCTTCGATCTTGTGATTTTTTTTCGATACTCGTTTTGGGTTTTGTTGATGATTTAAAGTTTGGATAAATTGAAGTGTGTGTTCCTCGTTCGATTTGGATTTTCATGCCTTGTCGGATTTGGGCAGCCGTGTTAAGCTCAGAATGGGTAAGTTTTATGGATTGATAACGTTGGATTGAGGTTCGTTAGTGTTTTTAAAGAATTTTACTGGCTGATTTTGTTGAGCACAATTGATAGGTTGTCGTGGTTTGAGTTCTTGCTTGTTGGACTGTTTGGTATCATTTTTTAGGTAATGATTCTTTACCCAGGTTGTGTGGACCCTGCATAGGGCGAAGTTTATTGTATTGTTGATATGTGTAGGTGTGTGTTTGTTTTGTTTGTGATTTTTTTTTCTATTTGTTTGTATGTTGTGCTTCAGAATTATGGGGTCTCGCAGTGCCACCTTACATGTGTTTTAAATAGTAATTTACTGTGCAACATGCCGGGATCATGGGGTCCTGGTGTGTTAACTTTTCCTGTTTCATTCTTTTGTTCTCTGTTATGCTCGTATGATGCGATGACATGTGTCAGTTGTAGCATGTTAGGATGTGTGATGAGATTCTGAGCATGTTTGGTGATCTATTAGGACTAAGTTGTTAAATACCTCTGGTTTAGAATTTGCTAGCTGTCATCATTTAGAGGCTATAGAGACATGACGTACTGTGTTCTCCTCGTCGGGGCCGTTGAGAAGTGACGGGGATGTGATGTACCATGTCGCCCCGGCGATGCCTATTTTGTAGCCTTATAGACGGGCCCTAATCATAGTATACGCCTGCTATGGGAGGGTCTTATCTTGGGGAAATAGGTGTGAACAGTCTGACTCGGATCGCTGGCGAGGGCCTCCAGGACCGTGACTCAGTGGACACCTTTCCTTGTCGAGATAGGCATTTGAACATGGACCATGTTGGCTTGCGTAGGTCTTCACCTGACTAGTTTACACCAGCATGTGGTGTATGCGTACATGCACCGGGTGTAAGGTAGAGACTCACAATAGTGAAAAGTTGTATTTGAGCTAGATAGTTGTGTAACGAACTTCATGACCCGACGTATTGTCTAGAACAGATGAGTGTCTTAAGGGCCTCACAAGCAAGTCATGTAGCGAACCTCATGACCAAGTAAAAGTTAAAAGTGAAATTGAGAATTGATATGTATTGCTAGCATGTTAGACTCTACCTTGTGCATTGTACCCTTGTTGGGGAGTTCTTATAGAGTATTTTTTTTATACTCACCCTTTCTGTGGTTTTATCTTTCCACATGTAAACAAGGTCATCACCGAGACGGTTAGTTGGGAGATGTTGGAGAGATCATGGGTGGAGCCGCTGCACTTCCTCTAAATTGTTGATAGGATAGATATTTCTTCTTGATAGCATGCATTGTTAAACTCCTGTTATTTTTGTTTTAGATATTGGTTAACTGTTGGGCTTGAGTGCCTCTTCCTTGTTATTTCATTTATTTAATTATTTTTAGTCGTTTTAATAAACACCTTGGCCAAGAGCTTTCCATTTATTTATTTATTCGAAATAAAACCAACAGGAACAGTTATTTGAAAGTTTAAAAAATTAAATTTGCATGTTGGTAACTAATTTTTGAGTCAGCATGATATAAGAAACAAAGTTTACGATTACGGGTTCTTACAATGTTTGATAATTTAACCTTTACATGAAGGCAGATTTGAAAGCTGGACATTGCTAGGTTCCATACTAAAATTACTTAGGTGTCCAAGTTGCTCATGTTGTTCCCATTGGTCTGCTGTACACTGGACCCACCAGTCTTTGGAACCCCTGAAGCCCACTAGGGCCTTGTTGCATCGTCTGAAGTCCACTGGTGAGAGGATTGGGGCCTACGTGTTGGCCCACGGGAGGCCCACTAGACCTTGTCTGGCTTGTGCCGCTGGCATTTTCTGAGGAAGCGGTTGCTCATATGTGGCTTCACCGTCAGCTTCGAACATTTCTGAAGGACACTTCTCTTGTCTTGTTAGATGGCCTACAATTTTGTAAGCTTTTAAAATTTGCATGACCAAATTTTTCCACGATAGAGAGTTAGATCTATCTAATTTAATTGAGGTTATCTAGTTTAGGAGTTGATTTAAGGAAGGGTTGCATGTGGCTCGGATACCAAGTTGAAATCTAGAAGAAGATGGAAAAACTGTTTTTTTTTTTTAGTTAATAATGGAAATGGAGGATTCCAATCAATGACCTATAAGTTATTAGGTATATATTGGTGCAGTTGAACTATTACCCTTATTAGTGAAAATGTGATTTTCTTAATAGATCATATTAATAGAGAATGAAATATTTACATTTTAATTGAGAATGAAATGTTTTATTTTCCTAACAGAAAAAGGTAAAAACGATGATAGTAGTAAATATCTAAAGATATAAATACCAAAATTCAAAATTCATGAATCAAAACGAAATTTTAACACATTGTTTTTTAATAATTACTGGACAGAAGTTTTAGTTTTTCTTTTTGAAAGAACTGTTTGACAAAAGTTTTAAGCTATGTAATTAAATCTATGAATTAAATCAAACAATTAAATTGTAATTACGTTCAAATCCCTTTTAAGTTGGCTCTTAATTTTTAGCACATATACCCAACACCATAAACATCAATGGAAGCACATATACCCAACACCACAAACATCAATGGAAGAAATGTTTTCAGAAAGACTCCATACTGTAATTTTATAGCCAATTACATATTAGAAATATGAATGACCAATTATAATTACGAACGAATACAATTCTGAACTCGATGTCAAGTCAAACTTCAAGAACAAGACATGTTCTAAACGAGAAGAGTTAAAATGTAATAGATACACAGTTATATGAAATTTTTTTAGTTCAATAATAATTGGAGGAAATTTGAATCCATGTACCTTTGATTGAATTATGTTGTGGGACTGTTAATCTGTTAACACAACTAGCACAAAGTGATGGCTCGATAACATTACTTAAAAAGATTATCTAATCCAGTGTTTATATCAGCATTTGATCAAACAATTTGAAACTAAAAATAAGTATAATTCGAAGTCAGGCTTTTAAAATGCAGAAGTTCAAATGCAGTTATCAGCTCTACTCTTAACTTTAATTGTAGAAAATTGATCAGCAACAAATAACACACATTGATGAAACCAGAACAGAGACTGAAAAGACGATAAGAGAAACAAATTTTGAAGGGATAATAATATCTAGAAAACCATCCCTTAAAATAAAGAGAATGCAAAACCTGATCATCAACTTCATCAAGCAAAATCAGTCAAATATGAACCACACTGAAAATAAATGTACAGACAAGGTTTTGAAGCCCTACCTTGGAATCTGACAACACAATTTCTCTAGTTCCTGCGCTTTCTTCAACACCCAAACTTGCTACCAAAAAAGCTTTCCACGCCACTTTGTTGAGATACTCAAATTGTTGATACAAGATCTGACTGTTAAAAGCCGCGGCCAAAAAATGTGCTAAGATTGTTCAAATCATGGGAGACATTTTTGGCTCTGGATGAGGCTGTTATATACATGATGATATGCACCAAAGTCAACAGGTCTCGTTGAATGAAAAATGTTATGTGGGGATCCCACTCTCAATCCGTATCCAGGTTGGGGGTGCAAAGTTTCTTTGTTTGAAGGGTTAGTGAAGTACTAACACGAGTAAGGATCGGCATACAACTCGTTTAATCCGAGAGCATCTCTTCCAATTCAGGCTCCTCAGAGTTACTTGCATCATAATCCAAAGTTGCGTTGACTGGACCTCTATCTTGGAAATCAACTTGATCTTCCTCTTCTTCCGAGTCGGGCCATTCTGGCTCATAATCATTGTTTGTGTCGTCGATTGTTGTAGGCTCATCTCTCCTTGTTGTAATATCACTCTTGCCATATTTTATGGGTCCTGAATCAGACTTAACACGAGAACTGGCATCTTCACATATGCAAGGCGATGGGTTTTCATGAAATTCACCCCTGCCTGGTCGCACCTCTTTTGGCTCCCCCATGAAGCCTCTTTGATATGATCTAACCCTGGAGGAAAATGCTCCCCATGTCATGTTGGCTCTGCTCAAGAACAGCCTATAGAGTTTTTTGGCATTTGGACGAATTGTAGGCTTGTGTCCGAAGTATCTCCTGAAATAGAATTTAAATAATTCATCAGATAATAGTTCTATACATATTCTTTTTTTTTGTTGGGGGAGAGGTTTAAAGAGACAGATTCCGCACCTTCTTCCAGCCAATATTTTTGCCATATTTCCATTATTGTTGGTGACAAATACATCACTCTCATCGCAGACGATAAAATCAAGAGCAGCCATGCGAGAGGAATATGAAGAAAATTTAACCAATTCCTCTTTGGATGCTATGGTCTCTTTCGAATGAAAATTAGGAAAAAGTGCTTTCAAAGGAGCTAGGGTCTCTTCCCCTCCGTATACTTCTCCTGATGCCACATAGATATGGATGTCCTGCCCATATCCCAGTGCTCTAAGCATCAAACCAACCTCTTCGGGAGTCAGTGGACATTTTCCATGCCTCCTTTCCTTATCAGGATTGCTTACTTGCTGAAATAAATTCAATGCAATTTTATACATCATATCATACTAGACGCGTTACTTTGGTTGCCATCTTGTGTTCGAATTACAACGTTAGATATAGACCTATTTGAATATCAGAAAGTATTAATATCATAATGGGAGGGGAGCATATACATGAATTCTCTATAGAGTGCCCACTATTGTTACCCTATTTACTATACTTCCCAAAAAAGGACTAATTGTATGCCAAACCAATCCCAGAACATGCAATATTGCTCCCATAATCATCCAAACACAAAAGCCACTGGGCTGGTTGATTTCACTACAATTGGCTCGCAAATATTGGTGATAAGCATTAGATTGTCTGTACATAAATCAAACGAATGGATTCACATAATTAAAACTAGAGTCTTACATGTAATGTTTTCCATCGCCTTCGAATTGCTCCAAGTTCTCTCCTTTCCTTTTCACCTCCACCATAATAACAACCTGAGAATGCTAGCATATCGGGTTCAAACCTATGGTAATACACACACATGGTTGGATCATTATCACTATTGATGTCACAATTCTACAATAAGCTTCGGTATGCTTTGAATTGCAAGGAGTCAAGAGTAAACAAATTATTATTCTACAGTACCATAAGAACATGAGAATTTAGAACCTTCACTCAGACTAGGAAATTTATTTGTTTGCAGAGCCATTTTGCTTGATGGCGTTAGCATGTGTAAGATGAAATGTTTGCATATTTTGAGCTACAGGAGACTATAAAAGAACACCTACAGAAAAGGCTGGCACATAAAAAATGTGTAATTCATTCCATCAAAGCAATTTCTGATGAATTATTAAAATATGTGGTCCATTTACTAAATGAAACATTTGAAAACTATACAAATTTTAAATCATTTGTGAACAATACACCTGTGAAACAAGTGTATGCTATAATAAGGACAAAACAGAAGCAATTATCGATAACAATGGCAACTACCATAGTATAGAACCAAGGGCTTATCACCACGTACCTGAGGTGCAAAGCAATGTAATGCTTGCTTCTTTCCCGCATTCGATTAACTAAATTTTCACCCATCTTCTGTATTGGGTCTGTGAATTTCAAAGCATGGTAGTTAACTCTACATCTCAATTTCTGTAAATCTGTCTCCAACTTGTTTGCTAGTCTATAATCGAACTTGGAGAGCTGAATAGCCTGACATAATGAAAACTTTTTGAGTATATATTTAGGAATTATTGTAATCTTGAGACTTAGCGAAGGCACAAAAATGAGAAGTCAGAGACTCACTGTACAAAATTTCTAAGCAATTTACGCAATTGAAACAAATATAAATAAAATCTTTACTTGCGTTGATAATTGAAGCTGAACAATGATAAAAGTAGCATGTTTATGTTATCAAATGGGTGGTCGAGAACGGAGAACTTACATGCCTTTTCAGAAGAACAGGTAATACACGACTCTGATAACATCTTTCACTACACTTCCTCGGGACACGCATTGAGTGTGTATTCCATGTTTTCCCACCCCTTTTCGGTAGGTGATGAATAATTTTCACATCTTTTGATAGAAATGATATGAACCAATCAACATCGAAGATCTCTGAAAAGTTGCTGTCGAGAAACAACAAACACACTTCTATAGTCTAACGAGGATAACTAAAAGCAGGAGTTACTGTTATTTTATAAAATGTGACTAACCTTGAATCCTTCCAAAAGGACTTCTGATCAAGCTTAGGCACAACGAGCGTAGCATTCAATATGCGTGCTGCAACAACTGCATCTGTTATCTGCCATTAGGAGCTTTAGTCAGCTTGAAAATAGCTAGAGGAGAAGAACTCAAATCAATTTTTGTACCAAATGGATAGGCAATAACACAATGTCTGATAGCATTTAAAAGAAGGGTGTTGCATTTTCTCTACGATATAAATCTTGATGTACATATTTTGACCACTCACAACACATCAAACTCAAACAACCATTTCTCTGTTATCATTTATATAATGTCAATATTCATTGGGATCCTCCTGATCAATCTTTAGGGCTAATGATAGCAATGCTAATACAAAATATTCAACAAATAAAATGCAAGGCAGTACATTACCCCAGTTCTTTGTTGATTTAATCCTCCACTGGTTGCTATGAGCAAGTAACGATTCGAATGTGTAATAGCATTGGCTTCTGCAATAATGTGGGAAAATATTAGTTCTTCTGCTTCAGGCGAAAAAATTAAGAACCTTATACCATGAGAACTCTGAATAACACAGCTTACAAGAATACAATTTCTTTCCCTTCTATTTTCAAGATGGATAACATTTTGAAAAATTAAGAACGGTATTAAAAAGATTAATTTAGGGATCTAATCATCAGAAAAAATGTAACTTAATTCCTTCCAATTGCTAAACCGATAACAAAACTTTAGTTCTGAATACAGCATGAACTTATATTAATCAGCAGTGTAAGAAGCTTGAAATTTCTCATAAACTTACTCGGAAACTTATTGCTAGCATCACTACATCCAGAGTAGAATTTCGCATTTCTGGAGGTCCAAAGATCACGGCCGGATCTCGCTCCTTTGCGCTGGATACAAAAGGAAGAAAATTACATCACAAGCAAACAAAGATCTGCCAGCACCAGCACCAACAGGCAGAAATGGAAAAAGACACTAAAGTATAAAATTCGAGAAAACCCTAACCGGAACGCGAGAATGCGAAACTACAATCTCCTCATCAGAAGCAACATTGAACTGAACCTATTCCACTCAACAAAACTCAGCAATTAGAATCTTAAAAGAAAAACAATCAAAACGCAAGAATTACAAAAGGCGAGGAGATAGACATACCGGAGGAACGCGGCGGTTATGATCGGAATCATTGGGAAAAGGAGCGAGAAAAGAGAGAAATGCAAAGAAGAGAAGCAGGCCACCAAAAATGGCGGAAATGAATGGGATCAAGAATCGAAAGCGATGATAATAGTGGTTGCGCCGCCGCTGAAAAGCCATAGCTCCTGGTGACAGCGACCACCGAAGCTCCTGTATCTCTCTGAATCAGTGCTCCACTCTGATTGGGAAGGAGAAAAATTGGGCTGAAGAAGAAAACGCGAAAAAGTGGGAAAGATCGAAAGGAAAAAATGGATCTCTGTGAGCTCTATGGGTGAAGAATCTTCATCTTTTTCCTGAAAAAAAATGACAGTCCAAAAACGACAATTGAATCACAGAAATCAAATAATAATATATAGCTTATTGTCTCGCGAACACAAACGACTCATCGGAGAGTTATGGGCCGTCGGCCCATTTTGTCTGCCATTCCTTTTTTAACGTATTTCCCATTCTACCCTTCTCTTTCTTTTGAATGTGACTTCCAGTTCCTTCTGCATTATGTACTAATTTTCGACTTTTTTTTCCTTTTTTCTTTTTTCATTTTTGCTTAATTTGGTAATGATTTCTATTATGGCCTAAATTAGGATAATCACTGTTCACTGGCTACAGCTCATGAACCAAATCTTTCAAGTCTATCTCATGATTGTTCACTAACAAAATTCCTTTCATCGGTTTTCTTACAAAAGTATCGATTTAGTCAATTTTTTTTTACAGGAAAACATTAATTAATTAAATTTCACTATAGTCTTCTAAAAGTAATATCACTAACAAAATTTGTTAGTTTTCAACTAAAATAGGAGTTTTTTTTTTTTTCTTGAAAGCCAGTAACTTCATTAAAAAAAACCATAACCACATTACAAACAAGCCTCCAGAGGAAAAGAACAAACGGGACATCCCCTGATACTGACTTCGGCCCCGAACCACAGATTGAAAGGTGCACAATCAACATACAAAGAACGGCTAATAAATAAAACCTTAACCAATGACAAATCAAATCAGGCAACGGTCTTAACTAGTTTGGAATTGAAAATTCCAAAGAAGACCAAATAAACATCGTCAACACCATTGAGTTTGACTTTTGATGTACTTTGGAGGATAATCCTTGGAGCGTTTCAACGACTGAGGTACACGATCCTACCAAAGTTGTAAAGAGAAATGACGGCCCCAAAAAGGACATACCTTTACCTTGAAATGACCGAATCGAGCATTGATGAAGACTCCCTTTATCAACAAGTTCAAAGGGAAAACAAACCAACACAAAAACCAGAGACTTTAACTTCAGAAAAATAAGAAAACAACTAATCCTAATTTAGCTGAGAAAAACATCATCTTTAACCAACAAAACCAACAACCACCAGCTCAACACTTGCTTAATAATGAGACACAAGCAGCAAGAAAGATAAATATTTAAAAAAGAGGATGCTGGACTAACGAGAAGAGCCGAAAAATGGGCCAAAAACTCAAATTCAAATAAACCACTGATTTGGTATAAGAACCAAACTGGTTCATGAGAACAGATGGAATCAATTGAAAAAAGAACCGATTTGAAAGAACCGGTTTTGGCAATGGTTCGACCCTTTTGAACCTCCTTGAACCAGGTTAGGCCTTTCCTTACATGTGCGCCACTTTCTTCCACCTCGAGCCTAATGCCTGCTAGCTGCCCTACTTCTATTACAATGACTTGTCCCATCCACCCATTACTCCCCAAGCTGACGTCACTATCTTCGGCAACCCACCATTTCTTTTCTGGCGAAGTTGGGAGAAAAACCCATGACATCAATATCTTCTTCGTGTTTCTTTCCCCTCTGAACAACTTTTGAGACTTCCTTTGGATTCGCCTACTTGCTGGATTAGCTTAAAAAATGGTGGCCAAATTTTCCTCTAGCTTCAATCTTGCTTATTCTCTCTTCAACTCCCCACAATGGCTTTTCCCTCTGTCGAAAGGGGCACTTCCAGATCCCAGCCCTTTCGTCTTCTTCTTTCTACCACGATAGCTCGCTTTTTGTTTACCATTTTCATTCCTAGTGTGCCTAACTCTCTTCTCTCTCGTCTCCACTCTGTGGACCACAAACCTTGCTTCTCTCTCCGTCCATCTTTCCAGAAGGCCCACGCAAACTTCATTTTGTCCCTCGAACAGCTCTGTTTGAGCTCCATTAGTGTTGCTCCCTTTTGATTCCCAAGAACGCCCACCCCTTACTCTTAAGCGTGAGCAAAGAAGGGCCCAAAAACGCACATAAATGTACCCACATTCGCTCGCTGGACGATTTCCGGGGAGATCCTCCCTGAGCCCACAGAGAAAGCGTTTCTCTCTCAAGGATAAAGAGAGAGAAAGCTTCATCTCTTTTAACTAAAAAAGTGGTATGGTGGTATTTTTTTTATCTTTTTTTTTTTTACTATAACAAGTAAAATCCCTTAAATTAATCCATTTTTACTAATTATACCTCTATCATCAACTAAAATAGGAGTTGATGATAGAGATATAATTAGTAAAATGGATTAATTTATATTTTAGTTGATGATAGAGGTATAATTAGTAAAATGGATTAATTTAGGATTAATTTAGGGGATTTTACTTGTTATAGTAAAAAAAATTCAAAAAAATACAAGCATACCACTTTTTTGAAAACATTTTATAAAAAAATTGCACGATCTCAATAAAATGACCAAAATACTTATGGTTCAACCAGTTTTCAATTGATAGTCTTCCATGAGTTCTTTGAATAAAGGAATAAGATAACAAAAAAAAAATAATAATAATAAAAAATAAAATAAAATTTAAAAATTGGAATAAAATATTTATAAAAAAATGTTATCATTATATATATATATATATATATATATATACATATAATCATAACATTTTTTTGGAGAAAAAACAGCATTTTTTTAATGCCTAGATACATAATTTTATGAGAAATACTTGTCTCCTTATCAAACATAAATGTTGGATTTGTTGATACATATAATATGTCAACTATACTTCATATTCGTTTATATAAAAGTTAAAAATCTCGTGTTTGTTAATAAATTTATCATATCATACTATTTTTTTAACTCATATTATAATGAATTGAAATTTTCAACTAGATATTTAGGATAATTACCATGCATGCATAAGTTCATTTAATTCAAAAATAACAACTAAGACTCAATCTTTAGGAAAATAACTAATCTTACATTTAAATAACAATAAAAGAGTTTTTGGGGATCCCCTTAAAATATCAAAATAAATTTATTAAAAGAATGCAAAAAATAAGGAAACTACAAGACTCCATAACTAATTGGTCGGGTTGTCGAAACCCGCCAAAATAAAACTGATTTACTAACTCTAACTTGTAGAAATAGTGGAACTAGGTCGAATCCCAAAGGAGCTATGAATTAATTTCTCAATGTTTAAAAAATAAATTAAAATGGGGTTTTGATATTTTAAATGAAATTCTAACTAAAACAATAAAAATAAATAAAATAAACAATTTA
>JBBMKA010000022.1:549550-564660 GCA_037833695.1 Sechiopsis laciniata | reverse complement strand
CATTATCCAGAGTCTCAGAGTCTTCATCAGTTAAAATGGGGGCAGATTCAATATCATTTATCTCATTTTGGATCTCTGAAACCTGAAGCTCTTGCTGGTTTAAAGTCTCCTCTCTTTCACAAACTAAAGTTGAAAGTCTGTCGTGTTCGGCCTTCAGTTTTTGCATTTTTTCCTCTAGTTCCTTCATTGTCGAAGACGCTTAAGCAAGCTTGTGTTTTGCTATATCCCTTTCTTTGATTGACTCACTTTGTGCAGCCTTTGCCAACTCTAAGTCATTATTCTTTTCTTTTAGACGTTGATCTTTTCTCGCTGAAGTAAGTTGGCGAGAATGTGTGTTTTTCAGCTGGTTATATGATTCCACTCTGGTAAAGTAATCATTAACAAATGTTCTGAGGGGGTTCAAAAAAAATCTAAGAAATCTAGAGAGACTTTGCCAAAGTTGAGGTGCCAAAGATTTAAAGTTCCAGAGAGACTTCACCAAAGTTGAATCCTCTCCAAATTTCCATGGATCAAATATCATTTTGAAGCCAAAAAAGTGCTTTAAATGTCCATGAATTTAGAACTTGAAAGGGAATTCGTAAAAGTTGAAGTCTTTCCACTGTTCTAAAGATCAAACGCCATCTTGAAGTCCAAAATCACCTTAAAGGTCAAACGATTCCATAAATAGACCGCACAAACACGAAGAACACACATCATGTTCTTCAAGTGGATCTATCAAACAGACCAACAAGTCATCAACAACCGATCAAAGATCGATAAGTCAGAGACCGATCAACATAAAAGATCAATAAGTCAATGACCAATCAAAGATCAAGTCTGAGACCGATCAATATAGAAGATCAACAAGTCATCAATAACCGATCAAAGAAACAATAAGTCAAAGACCAATCAATAAGTCAACGATCGATCAAAGATCAACAAATCATAGACCCATCAGCATAGAAGATCAACAAGTCAACCGATCAAAAATCAACAAGTCCCAAACCGATCAAAATAGAAGACCAACAAGTCAACGACCGATCAAAGATCAACAAATTAGAGACTGGTCAACATAGAAGATCAACAAGTCAACTCCCAATAAAGATCAATGAAAAAACCAATCGTCATAAATCTTCATAATAGTATTCCAATGAGCTTCAACTTCGATCAAGCGTTGCCCTAATGTTAGTTCAGGGTCTTCATTATATTTAACACAAGGCATTGAAGATTTTAAGAACCAAAATCTTTTATTGTCTTCAAAAGTTAACTCTCTTGATAGTTTAGGCAAAAACTTGAAATTCAAGTGTTGCCATGCAGGGGAAAGATGGCCAGTAAAGGCTTCTCAGCAAGCAAAGAAAGTTCATCCTTGATTGATTGCTCTTTATCTTTCAAAATCACTAAATACTTCAACCTTGAGTTGACGCGCTAGGCAAAATGCACCATAATCCTGCAAAAAAAAAAAGTTAGCCAAAATCATTAAAAAAAGTTGGCAAAAGCAATGACGATAAAGAAACTGATAAGATTTCTCCAATGCAAAGCAAAAGATGAACATAGGAGGATAAACTTGGAAGGTTTAAGTCCTCGCAGATGTTCATTTTGTACTTCTTGGATGATGGAACACTTTCTTGGGTGCAAGATTAGCGATAAAACATTGGAGGATAAACTTGAAGGTTTAAGTCCTCACAGATGTTCATCTTATACTACTTGGATGATGGAACTCTTATTGAGTGCCAGATCGGCGATAAAACACTGAAGGATAAACTTGGAAGGTTTAAGTCCTCACAGATGTTCATCTTGTGCTTCTTGGATCATGGAACACTTCTTGAGTGCAAGATCGGCGATAAAACACTAGAGGATAAACTTGGAAGGTTTAAGTCCTCACAGATGTTCATCTTGTGCTTCTTGGATCATGGAACACTTCTTGAGTACAAGATCAGCGATAAAACACTAGAGGATAAACTTGGAAGGTTTAAGTCCTCACACATGTTCATCTTGTACTTCTTGGATGATGATACACTTCTTGAGTGCAAGATCGGTGATAGAACACTAGAGGATAAACTTGGAAGGTTTAAGTCCTCGTAGATGTTCATCTTGTACTTCTTGGATCATGGAACACTTCTTGAGTGCAAGATCAGTAATAAAACATTGGAGGATAAACTTGGAAGGTTTAAGTCCTCATAGATGTTCATCTTGTGCTTCTTGGATGTTGGAACACTTCTTGAGTGCAAGATCGGCGATAAAACACTGGAGGATGAACTTGAAAGGTTTAAGTTCTCGCAGATGTTCATCTTGTACTTCTTGGATGAGAGAACACTTCTTGGGTGCAAAATCGGCGATAAAACACTAGAGGATAAACTTGGAAGGTTTAAGTCCTCGCAGCTTGTACTTCTTGGATCATGGAACACTTCTTGAGTGCAAGATCGGCGATAAAACACTGGAGAATAAACTTGAAAGGTTTAAGTTCTCGCAGATGTTCATCTTGTACTTCTTGGATGATGGAACACTTCTTGGGCGCAAGATCAGCGATAAAAGACTGGAGGATAAACTTGGAGGTTTAAGTCCTCGAGATATTTATTTTGTAATTCTTAGACGATGGAACATTTCTTTGGTGCAAGATCGACAATAAAACATTGGAGGATAAACTTGTATCGTTAAATCCTCTTAGTGGTTAATTTCGTACTCCTCTCGTCAAGTGCTCTTCAGAATGGAATATACTTCATTTGCTTGTGCATCTTACCACAAGGAAATAACAAAAAAAATATATACAAAATTTTCTTTTGAAATTTATACCAAAAAAAAAAAAAAAAAAAAAAAAAAAAAGACCTTTATTATATATATAGTTAAAAAAAAAACTCAAATATTTATATATGCATATGTAAGTTTAAGGAAAAAATGTAAAAAAATATATATATACTGTTTCAATTAAATTTTAAAAAAAAAATCAATATTTATATATGTATATGCATTTGAGTAAAGTTTTTTTTTTTTATTATTATTATTTAAAAACTTTAATAAAAATCACAAAAAAACGACCTATTTAAAAAAAATAAAAGCAAAAAAAATGTTCATTTAAAATTTCTTTTAATTAAAAAAGCTGTGTCATATATGTTATTATT
This sequence comes from Sechiopsis laciniata, assembly GCA_037833695.1. Classification (NCBI taxonomy): domain Eukaryota; kingdom Viridiplantae; phylum Streptophyta; class Magnoliopsida; order Cucurbitales; family Cucurbitaceae; genus Sechiopsis; species Sechiopsis laciniata. Next base: position 561,565 of record JBBMKA010000022.1, on the reverse strand, counting down.
ATTTTATTTTATTTTATTAATAAAGAAACCCTAAGTTTTCTTGTGTGCAGCCGCGCCTTTCAATTCCACTTTCCCCTCCATGCTGAGTTTTATTCACAAATCAAAAAAAGTAAATAACTTCATTGACAAAAAAGAAAAAATTCAAAGTTCAAGAAGAAACTTTGGATTCCAAGTGGGTCTTTTATTTTAAAATATATCATGGGATTTGTTTATTCTTGTGAACCTTAATGTTTTTAGAGATAATTTGATTAAAAAAAAAAAAAAAAAAGCAAAAAATCTTGGTCACCGTACAGCAGCATCAATTTATTTAAAAACAAAATTGGAGGAATATTGATTAGCGATTTGTGTCCAAGAAGATGTACAAAGAAAACCATCACTTCTAGCAACAACAATTTTTAGCAAAGGAACATGATGACTCACGGCGGCACAAAACTCCGGCGAATTGAATTAGATTTGCGCTCAAAAGACAAGCAACAACCACAGTAGCTCCGGTGAATACACTAACCCACTCCCACAAAGCATGAAATTGAAAAAAAGATATGTATATTATCAAGTGAGGGAAAGGTTCAACAATTGTATACAAGCACAAAAAAATAAATAAATAAATAAATAAATGGGCACGTGAAAACCTTCAATGATTACAAATTTGGAGACAAATTTCGGCGTGGGCAAAGAAAGCTTTGGAGTGGGACTCGTTCAAGTTTGTGGGCATCTATTTATAGAAAAATTGTTGTTCTAAAAACAACCAAATCTCAATTTTTACCGAGTTTAGGTTTAAATTCGGAGATTTGAAAGTAAAATCTACATTTGGAAGTTAAAAAATTTTCAAGAAATCAAGCGAATACACGGAGGGTGTAAGAGATCTTCCTTTATATATATATAAATAAAGGTGGCACACAAAGGAATTTGGTTTAATTTAATTTGAGATAATCCAAATTTTAATTACCAACAGTTTAATCGAAATTCAAATGGGCCATAGTCCAAATATTTTTCTCAAAGTTAAATTTGGGCATATTCCAAATTTTCTTCAAGCAGACTTATGAATCGGTTAGTTTCAAACCAAAATTCATGGTCATTAATTGAAGGTGCGCGCAAAACCAAGCACTTGTTAAGTTTCAAGTCAAATTTAGGTAAATTATAAATTTGCTCATCTTGAAACTTTCTATCATATTAAATTTGACAGATTCTAAGTCCAAATCAAGAGATGATCCAGTATAAATGGTTCACCCCAAGTCCAAGCAAAATGACAATTCAAGTCAAACGTTGACCTACAGTCCAATGATGACCCAAATCAAGTGGTGGCCTAACGTTGGAACTCAAGTTCAAATGTGAAATTGAATAGACTGTTGTTCTATTTTAATTTCAAGTCAAAATTTTTGTGTCAAATAAGTAGAATCAAACTTTTGACCAAATTTCAAATTTTGATTCATTGACATAATGCGCGTGTTTAAAGATTTTAAATTTGTACCTTGTTTGAATTAACACATCAAGAGGTTGACATTAGAAACAAATGAATACTATGTCGAATCCACACTAACTTTTTCGAGATTCATCCACACATACTTGTGCAAAAACCTCGAAAAGGGGGCATTTGTTGGAATAGAAATTTCAACGAATGAAAATCCGCCACATCATTATTTAGAATTAATGACAAAACAAATATTTTTATTTAGGGATCAATTATAAAATGATATATTGTCCCCTAAATTAAATTATGGCAAACTAAAATGTGCCACGTGCTAGTGTTATGGTCGTTTGATTGCACTGATAGCATGATCAAAACTATGGATGACTGAGCTCGGTCCAATGACGATTTGGGCCCAAAGCCCATTTTTCTTTATGGAATCAAATTGGACTCAAAACACCCCGTCCATGAAGATGTTTGGATCCAAAATCACCAATTGGTCCAAACCCAACCCATGAAGACATTTGGGCCTCAAGCCCATTCTTTGGCCCAAGCCCATTTGAAGCCCATGGAAAACTCTATAAATAGAGACTTCCTTCTTCATTTGGTGGGGATCTAAAATTTTAGAGAATTGCAGAAAGACGTTGAAGCTTCTTGAAGACTAAAACCATACAACGTTTCTTGACGATTGAAGTTTTCCATAATTCCTGCAAATTGAAGCTACACAAAGCTTCTTAAAGACTGAAACGATAAGAAGTTTCTTGAAGATTTGAAGCTTCCATCAATCCAAGACTAAATTTGCTGAAATTATCTAAGTCTGAAGGTACTAAAATTGTCTGAAGACTAAGCACTAAAAATCCTTGTATTTGTGAGAGAAGAATCAAAGAAACATAGAATAGAGTTGCAATCCACTATGCTTCATACGACTTCAATATAAAATTTTCAAGTTCATAAAACGAATTACAATTCTCCGGAAATCTCGTCGATCACTAATCATCTCTTAATTTTTTTAAAGTCCTCTTAATACTAAGTTAAGTCATGATGGTAAAAACATTTCTACTAAAAAAAAATGAAAATTTGAAACTTGAAGTCTGTCTCTAGTTAGTTGCTTTGCAGGTGATCAGGACAAAGTCGACATTGAATTTAACAGGATATAGCATAGAATATTAGGATGGTTGCATTTATTTTTCAGAACTTGTACAAATACCTGTTACAACTACAATAGCATGTTATTCTGATAATATGCTTAATTGATGTATTCTTCTTTGTGATTATTAACTTTATATGTAGTTGATTCGATTAGATTTCATCTGAATCAAGATCAATTAGGAATAACTTCTAAAATAAATAAACAATTTAATCATATCAATCTCTATGTAAACGACAAAATAAAAAAAAATAAAAAAAAAACCCCTCAAATAAATTCCTCAACTTATTTAGATTACATCTTAATAAAGGTCGATTAGGAATAACTTCTAACATAAATAAACAATTTAAAAAAATGTTTTCAATAAAAATATTATTACATGCGTTTTTCTAAAAGAGGTTTAGATTTTATTAGTTATAAATTTACTTAATATTTATTACATATTTTGAAAATTTTCCATCAATTAATTAAAAGTCATTTTTAGAAAAATCATCTTTTAAGTGTTCGTGCAATTTTTCAAAAAAGAATTAGTCCTTTTTAGGAAAAAAGTTTTTTTAAAACTATCATTTGATCACATAAAGTCTCTCACTAAACTAAACTAGAAATATTTTAAGTTTTTTCTTTGGTTAGAAAAAATTATTATTTATCGAATGAGTCAGGTTTGAAGTTAATCCATTTCCAGTCTACGATCACGAGTTCGATCCCTAGAATCGGTATTTGTAATCCCCTTTCCCCTAACTTGTACTAAAAAAAAAAAAAAGTTATTATTTGTAAAGGGTTTTAAAGAAAATTCAGTTTGATTTTATTATTATTTTTTTTTTAAATGCAAGTTCTGTTCGATTTTCCCATTTCTCTATTATACTATAAAAACTTATTTTATATAAAAGAATTGAAAATTAAATGTCGTACACTGAAGACAGAAAAAGAAAAGGATAAAAAACCTGTCATTTTATTACGACAGTCAAAGGAGGTATCCTGCAATGGAATATAATAACTAATGACATGGAAACAAGAGTATTAGTATAATTTGTATGAAATGTGTGCCTATGACCAAGAATTCATGAGTTCAAATCCCACCTCAGCTGAGTTATTGAATAAAAAATAAATTAAGATAATGGCACTACGATCCAATTAAGCTCCTAGTTGAGATTTGATGGAAAATTGCGGGAAAAGCCCTAATATGAAAAATATTTCGTAAGCAATCATCTCAATTTTACATAAAAAGCCTGAGGTGGTGGGTACCTAACAATAAGTCAGCGAAGGGTTGAAATAAAACAAGAAGTTTACCTGGCAACTCAATAAACTCACTATTTTAAGTATCATGTGGTGACCAGAAGGTACAACAGACCTTTCAGATACTCTACAATTTCAGATCCTCCAAGCTTCGAACTTCCAAACACTCTATCAACAAAGGTAATTGGAACCTGTAGACCACAATTTAACACAAATCTCATCTCAAACTTTCCCATGTAATATGGCCCATACACAAAAACATCAAGAAAGAATATGAAAAACACAAGAAAAATTGAAAAGACATTCTATTCAAACACTTGACTAACGTATTTCCGATATCCCATGACAGGCAACTAGCCAAAAGGGAATTTTATTTTTTTTTTCTTGATATCAAGGGAAGTGTGTTCTGATTAAGGAAAACAGTTCGTAAAAGTTTGTACGAAACTCTGCAAGAGGTAACCTTTCATTAGTTAAAAAAAAACACGTACAATGGTGCCACCAATTCAAGTGTCTATCTATCTCTCTCGTGGGTTTTCGAGTCTTACACGCACTATGACTATTCTCACGAGACATACCGTTTAACCCTACAACATTTAAATCAAAAAAATTCATAGGATTGTTTCCTAGATAGGTGGCCACCTTGAATTGAATCCATAACCTGTTAGATCTCGAAAGCCCTCATAGACTACTAAGACAACCTATGATGGGTGAAGTGCTATCGATTCCATATTGATCTTGGATAGTCTTTTTTTTCTTTATGACCCCGGTTCTTGGATAGTCTTAAAATAATCGTTCTTCAAATTCAGCAAGAAATTTAGTGCATTTGTTTTCTATCAGCCAAAAAACTAGAAATTTGAACCATGTGGTTGGCAGCACATAATACAAGGCACTATATGTCAATTCTAGGCACTAAATGCATCATTTCATTAAAAACAAAAAGCACTAGAAGTAGCATTTTTAACAAGAACATGGTGGTCAAATATGGGCCATTTTTGTCATAATAAGAACGAAAGCAAAAAAGATCATGTAAAATAACAATTATATTGTCACAGGGCACAGTTCTACCTCTTCAATGTGATAACCTTTTCTTGAAGCACGAACAATCATCTCCATTTGAAAAACATATCCCTTGCTTACAACTGAACTAATGATATCTTCAAGCACCGATTTCTTGTAGAGCCTACAACATAGGAATAAATCATAAACTAATAATTATAGAAGTATGAATGATTGATTCAATAGTTAAATTGACAAAAAAGAAAAATTGGAATACCGAAAAGATCCAGTTAAATCCGATACACCAGGCCATAGAAGTGTTTGGGCAAGAACATTAGCTCCTCTACTTGTTAGTTTGCGCATAAGATTCCACCCATGTACACCCCCATCTTTCACATATCGGGTTCCTGTAACTATATCAGCACCAGTTTGTAACTGTTTCCTAAAAGAAAAAAAAAAAAAAAAAAAAAAAAAAGTAAAATAAGTAGTCATTAAAATCTAGAGTTTAATTATTTTAACTCTGAGTCAAGAAAGTGAAGTGAGATAATTAGAAGTATGTCTTACCGAATGAAGCTTGGTAAATACTTCGGCTGCAAAAAAGGATGCAAAAAGAAAGAAAAAACAAAGTTATTCCATGGAGAAAACAACATAAGTAAACTACCAAAAAAATGAAGAAAAAGAAATACAACATTTCGAACTCCTAAGATGCTTATGGAAGTTTTTTTTTTTTTTTGGAAATTGAGCTTTAGAAGTGAAGATATGTTTTAAGAAAGTAAAGTTTGGATGGCATTTGCAAATTCGATGTCTTTTTTCTGATAAGAAACAATTTTCCTCTTTTTGTCAAACCTCATTAACAGCCACATCTTTTTGTTTGGTAAGGTGAAAAAGAAGGGGAAAGGCTTGTTGAGAGGAGAATCAACGAGCCATTTATCTTTACAAAAGAGTGTTCTTCCCGTTGTTGACTCAATAAGATATTCTATCATGTATCAGACGAGCAAGAGTGAAGATTGTTTTCCATGGGACCTTGGCATTGGCGATCTGTTATTGGGCTTGATTGTGCCATATTTGTCCTCAATTACTTTTCTCCAGAGGGCTTGATCTTCCACACTATTCCTCACTATCCATTTTGAAAGTATTGGGCTTGATTGTGCCATATTTGTCCTCACTTTTCTCCTGAGGGCTTGATCTTCCACACTATTCCTCACTATCCATTTTGAAAGTAGGACCTCGTTTTTGGATTTCAGCTTTTCAATTCCAAGGCCGCCTTGTTAGATAGGGAGGGTAATAGAATCCCATTTAATGAGGTGCAAACCTTTTACTTCTTTACAGCCTTTCAAGAGGAAATTTCTAATCAACCTCTCCATGATATTGATGACTTTGTTTGGCATTTTGAAGACTAACATATAAGACTGGTATATAGTACGTGGCATTTTGAAGACTGATATATATAGTAAGTGGGGAAAGGCTTGTTTGTTTGATTTGATGACTTTGTTTGGAATTTCTAATCTCAAAGTCGATGTCTTAACTGGAGCAAATCAAAGTTATAAACATATAATTAAAGGCCTTTACTTTTCAATGCCCATGTATGCAAAACAAAAACCTTGATTCAGTCCAAAGCAGGCACTCATACGATTGAAGGGAGCCTAGTTTTCTTGTCCCAAAAATACAACAGTCAAGAATTGGTGGAATTGGAGGATGGATCATCAATTATGGAAACAGTCAAGAATTTTTCGTTTCATAAATGCTTGGATGGATCATCATTCATATATGGACACGGTCAAGAATTGGTGGGTAACTAATCCATTGATTGGTTGGCCAGGCCATGGTCTTACCATCAAGCTTAAGGGACTCAAATCTGTGTTAAAAGCCTGGAACCATCTGACGTTTGACCATCACAAGGAGATTGGACTTGGATTGCATTAGAAATTAGAAGAATTTGATAAAAATGAAGAAGCTAGTAATATCACTGAAGAGGATCATACGAACAGAATTCTATACAAGCTGAACTTCTCTCCTCTGACTATTCCCCAAAATAAGAACCCCTTCTAAAGACACACACTACTATTTCTAACCAAGACTCTAGTAAGTAGCAACTAATTACCCTTCTACCCCCAATATTATTCTACTTAGTACTCTTACAAATTCCTTCTCAATCTCTTCATCTTAAACAAGACTGATGTTGGTAGATGACAAATCCCATAAATAAGGCAACTAAATTTGTTTGGTGCTACAAATTTGTGGAAGAATGCAGTGTTTTTGTACCCTCACACTCGGTGAACCATTTCCTTTTTTCTTTGGTGGTCAGTTGCATGACCAGAACAGAAGGCAAGGATCAAAGGGTTCCATGTGAGAGAATACCCCAATTTCTAATCCTTATCCATTATGCATTATGCATTTACAGTTCGTAGATGACACCATACTCTTCTCATCCCCAAGTCCCAATCACATTGAGAATATTTGCAATACTGTCAAGGAATTTGAGAGAGCATTAGGCTTAAATATCAATTGCAGTAAGACAAAAATTCTTTCCATTGGTATGAACCATCAAGACACACTGTCTTTGGCCCAACCTTTTGGCTTCAAGGTGGGAACTTGGCCCACTCTTTACCTGGGATGTGACTCCCTCTCAATGGAAAGCCTAAATTTATTGGATGTTGGTCACAATTATCGAAAAGATGGAGAAGAGACTACAGAACTAGGAATCGTCAAATCTTTCCAAAGGAGGCCGGCTCACCCTTGTGAATCCCTCCCTTAGCAACTTTCCATTTATTACTTATCCCTTTTTAAGGCCCCAAAGAAAGCTATTGTGGAAATGGAGAAACTTTTCAGACACTATTTGTGGAGAGGAAACTTTTAATGCATAAATATTCAGGTTCATTGAATGATTGCTTGTTAGGAAGAAGACATCTAAATCTTTCTTTGTTTGGGAACTTAGTAACAAAGTGGTCATGATAACTTCCAAACGAGAAGCCCTTGGATTACCTTGTCCCTTAGTGGCTGCCTCCTTTGTTACAAAGATGCAGAAAAACAAAATCACCTTTTTCATGATTGTGCATTTGCAACATATGGAACTACTTGCTGCATTTGGATGGTCTATCTATGGCTAGACCGAAGGACATCCCTTCTTTTTTTCTCTATGTTCTGATGGGGTGTCCATTCAAAAATAAAAAGAAGGTTTTATGGAAAATTTTCATTTATGGCTTTTCGTAAAAATGTTGGCTAGAGAGAAACAACCTCATTTTCAATGACACTTATCCAATCCTTTACTCATCTTTTGGAATCTACTGTCTTGATTACTTTATATTGGAGTCATCGTCTCCCCTATTTTGTAACAATCATCTTACCACTTAGATTAATTAGTGGAAAAGTTTCATGTAAAAAAAAAAAAACAAAGAAAAAAAAAACACAACAGTGTTTCAAAATTTTTTATGGTACTTTTAATTTCTAGTTAGAATAGTTTTTCAAGCGTCAAACTAAGATCGAGGTTAATCTAGATCTTATTTTGTTATTTTATTGCTGAGTTATAAAAATAAATTAGATGACAGATGTCAACTAATAAAATAGGAAGATAATAATGACAGGGAAATAGGCATTGACAATGCAGATGGGAACTTATTTAAACATTTCAATTCCCAAATCCAACACTAGAATATTTTCTACAGAGGTTAATGCACTCAGTAGTAAAACACTTACATGGTGAGATAAATCAGCATCCATTATAACAACAAAATTACCAGATGCATGCTTGAGACCGTGACAGTAAGCCGTTCCTGAAATTAATGATTCGTCAATGATAAGATCTGTAGTATTTTCAAAAGATGATACATACCTAAACCAAGCTTCCTAGGTCTGGCTCTCAATAGCTGCATGAAAATAAAAAAATAAAAAAAATAAGATAAAGAGTAAACCTGTGATGCCAAATGCAGAAACCAAGCATAGTGAACTTACAATGCGATCTTCACCATATAGCCCTTGCAACTGTTTCACAATTTCTTGAGTACCATCAGGACTTCCATCATCCACAACAATTATTTCAAAATCAACATCCCTGAAGAAAATATTATGCTACGTCATTTACAATTTCCTATTCTTAAAAGTAGACAGTGAACTATAGAAGGATGTATAAGTTAACTATTATCACTTCAACTCCCAATATTGTGAAGAAAAAAAATTTGACAACTCTCGGCTACGCTAAACAAAATCGATGTAATCGTAGAAATTGTGAATAACACTTCGATCCAAGATTCGCGGTAATTTTCGAGATAGTTTTACCAGAGAATCCTCCTCAACCTCCGGAAGAAAATTGATGACCTAATGTTTATTTCTCACTAATAAGACTAAGAAATTGAACCACAAACGAATCATGATTTAATTCCAATTAAGTGAATTACAATTCTATAGAATGAAGTTTGCTTAGAAAGATTTCAGATCGTACGCCTTTCCCGAGCAAGAATCTACCTCATCACGTAATCGTACAGAAAAGAAGAAATTAATTATGATCGAAAATATAGAAAGGGATACGTACGGGAGGTGCTTGAAAATGAGGTAGACAAGGAGAGCAATGTTAAGACGCTCGTTGTAGGTTGGGACAATTAAACTGTACTTGTTCCTTTCCTTCTCTTGCTCCGCCATGAATTGAATTACGCAATCGCTTAGAGCTTGATCTTCAACCGGAAATTCCTATGATCGACGATCGTGAAATCAACTGGAAGGTGATCGCCGAAAACTTCGATTCGGTCCCTCTCCCTCCAGATTCTGGTCGCGGCGATGAACTCTCACAAGACAAAAGCTCCGACGAGCAAAAGTCGTGGTAGTTTCAGTGGGCCTTAGCTGTGGGCTTTCCTAAATGCTTATGCCTGTTTTGTTGGGTTTCATTTCATTTTAAAAAATAATAATCATATCATATCGTACTAGTGACTCTAGGAAAGAAACATTTGTAGACGATTTTATCTTTAAGTCACAAATTTATTATTTCACGCAATTTTAAATAAAAAAATATGATTATTTATTTTAAATACTAAACGAAAGAACAATATAGTTTTCGGCGATTTATTGAACAGTGTGAATGCCCATTTCTTTAAGATAAAATACATGTCCTCTATTTTCCCTTATGTATTTTATTTTTTAACGAACTTACTATTTTGTAGATGATAAAAATAAATATTAAACACTTTAACAAAAAAATTAATGCCCGCTTCACTTCATATTCCCACACAATCGTAAATACATTCTTTTAAAATAAAAATAAATAACATAAAAGATTCACATTCACACAATATTTAAAAACGAATTATTATTTATTGGTAATTATATATTGAATATCACAAGTTATAGAATATCAAAAGTTTTGAAACTCATTCATTTCTTACGACTATAAAAATAATTTTTCCCTCTTCATTCAGAACAACAATTCGAGGTTTCACATTTTCCTTCTTTCTACACTTTTATATATTTTTTCATTTGTATTGATTTATTATTTTATTTTATATTAATTTTTAGTTTACTAATTCATGTAGCAAGCCTCTAACCATTTCAATTTTTGAAGAAGTGAGGTAAATTTTCTATACATCTGTCACAATTTTTCACTTTCATAATATTATTTTATCATATGATTATTAGTTTCAAAATTGAATATTTGAATATAATTAAATTTTACTTATTTAATTTTTAATTAAATTAAGAGTTTTCATATTTATATTTAAATTTAAAATAATAAAACTATTTTATTTTATTTCAAAAAAAATGTAGAAATTAATTATTATTCATAATTTTTATATTGTATTATTTAAAAATTAATGATATATTAGTTTCTTTCTTAACCATTGCGTGGATAGATGAAAATTATTGAAAAAGAAGCAGTAAAAAGTATATTAAAATTATATGCTTTAATAATAACGATACATTAGTTTCTTTAATAAAAATTAATGATATATTAGTTTCTTTCTTAACCTTTAAGGTAGTATGATATCATATCATATCATATCATATCATACTATCTTAAAGTGTGGCTTAATGAGAGAATTATTCTTTGACGATTTTACTTTTAAGCCACACTTTAAATAACAAATTTACTATTTCACGCCATTTTAAATAAAAGACATGATTATTTATTTTAAATACTAAATGAAAGAATAACATGGTTTTCGGCAATTTATTGAACCGTGTGAATGCCCGTTTCTTTAAGATAAGATGCATGTCCTTTATTTTTCCTTATTTATTTTATTTTTTAACAAACTCAAAAAAGATGAGTAGATAAACTTATAAAAAAATTGATTTACTTCTTAAGTTAAACTTTAAATTTGTTGGATTAGTTCAATTAAAAAAAAATTGTTAGATTAGTTTTAATATACTTTTTTCTGTTCTTTTTCAATCATTTTCATCTATCCACATAGAGGTTAAGAAAGAAACTAATATATCATTATATATTAAATAATACAATATAAAAATTATAAATAAGAATTACTTTATAGGGTAATTGTACTAAATAGATAACTCTTAAGAAATATTTATAAAAATAGGTGACAAATTTTTGTTTTGCAAATTTAATTTTTATTTAAAACTTCTAAATTCAACATATTTTTTAAATACCATTTGAGCTTTTTTCTCATTTATTGCTCCATGTAACCTTCAAAATGCCCTTTCCATATTTTCCATAAAATAGGAAATACATTCCATCTTTAATGACACATTTATGTTACGGATTTGTAATTGATTTTTTCAATTTTCTAACTCTTTTATTCATATTCTATCAATATGTGATTTACATTCACTTTCCAATCCTTCAATCTATTTCCTCAATTAATTTCCTCCAAGTTCATCCTTCATACATTCCGGCGACCTGAAAACTCTTCGTTGACAACTATTTTTATATCATACTATCGTTTCTTTACTTCCATCGCAATCATTTAAAGCTTCCTATCTTCTTTTTTTTTTTTTTGTTCTTGAAATCCTTGCATTTTATCAACATTTTACTGTTCATTCTTTCCTAATCCCGATTCGACATGTCTCAAATGGTACAATATGGTATGTCTTTATTTCTTTCATCTTTCTAATACCCTAAAATAGGACATCATTACTTTGCATTCTTTTCATTTCAAATCCATCTTATTTACTCATATGTTTTAGAGTATTATTATCGAACTCATATTCCATAATACCATTTTACACGGTGTTCTGCCATGTACTGTTTCATTGATTTTACACACATATATATAACTGTATAAAGTATACAGTA
>JBBMKA010000022.1:521248-549450 GCA_037833695.1 Sechiopsis laciniata | reverse complement strand
GATGCATGTGTTAATCATAGAAGAAACCAATGTTGTTCAGGGGTTAGTGCCCATTATTACTATTCAGGAGTTTATGCTCATTATTAGGGGTTTATGCTCGTTATTATATTCTAGGGGTTTATGCCCATTATTACTATTCAGGGGGGTTGATGCCCATTATTACTATTTAGGGGTTGATGCCCATTATTACTATTCAGGGGTTGATGTTCATTATTACTATTAAGGGGTTTATGCTCATTATTATTATTATTTAGGAGTTTAGTGCTCATTATTACTATCAAGTGTTAGTGCCCATTGCGCCTCAGGGGCTGTGTACCCAATGATTGCCCAGGGGTTCGTGCCCATTGTTTGTTATTGATAAAATATGTAATGTTGCTCTTATAAATGTGTTTAATGATTCTGTCCAGGGATTCTTACTGAGTTAAAGACTCACTCTTTCCTCTGTGGTTTTCCACAGGGACTAGCGAGATGCATTAGGATGATTGATTGGAGCTGCGACGACCATGAGATGTGTCTATTATTTGTTGAGTGTTAATTAATGTTGGCATCATTATCTTTTCCGCATGAACTGGGTTTTGAGGCATGGCTATTTTAACAATTGGATTTATATGTCTTTCCATGTTTTCACTAGGATACCCTGATGAACTGATTTTCAAAACTTGGGTTTGTTTCATGAAGTTTTACTAAATGAACGTTTTGTTTTTAACTATTTATTAAACATGTCTGGTTGTTACACTTTAAGCCCATGTATTTATAGTAGATACCTAGATTGAAACCCTAGATCAGGTCGAGTCTTTACAGTTTCAAAATCTTGGTACGCTATAATTACTTCTCTTCCTCATACCACCACACAACAAAAGGTTTTATTGAAGTGTATAGTGATGAACGAGAGGAGTGGAGAAATAGAAACTAAATTCTCCTTCTTCTTTAATGACGATGTCGATTTTCCATGTCTATGTAGGAAATTTTTTCGTTCTAAAATCCACGGGCATTGTGACGGCACCGTATGCCTCTCAACTCATCCCGACGATAACATTTTCCTATATAATCTCCCCACCGGAGAGCTTTGCATGCTCCCGCCCTCCATTCTTCTCTTCCCTTAAAAAAGGTTCTACAACTACACAAGTGGTGAAATGGAATCTATGACGACCTCAATTGGATTTGGTCATGATAAAAAATCTAAGGATTTCAAGGTGATTAGAGTTGTGGAGTTTGATAGAATGGAACTTTATGAGACTCAAAGAGACGAAGTATTCAATTTAAGATCAGGAAGATGGTGAGAAATAAAAACCCCCATTCTGGGCACTAGTTATCCGATGTCTTCTTTTTATATGTATTATCAAGGATTCTATTATTGGTGGGTAATAGCCGACAATGGTATAGCTGACAAACGTAAAACTGAAATTATGATGTGGTTCAATATGAGTAAAAGGATTTTTGGTCACATCCCACTACCTCAAGCTTTTAATTTTCGTTTCCATGCATTGTTCACTTTCAATCCAAAGAATACTAACAAGAGAAGTTTGGGGGTGTTGAATGGATCAATGGTTGTCCTCCACTTTCCATATCCAACCAAACAAGATCATAATAGCTTTGATGTTTAGGAGTTGGATAATACTAAGACTTCGTGGTTAAAATTATTCACAATTGGCCCAATATTTGGAATTGATATTCCTTTGGCCTTTGTCAGCCCCCACGAACTTTTAACGGAGGATGAAAAGGGATAACTCATTTTGTACAACTTCCACACCCACCACTCCAAACACATTTCAATTAGAGGACGGCGGTCTCCCACTGACAAACCAATAAATTTGAGGAGAGGAGGGGAAAGGAGAAGAGAGGAGAGAGGAGAGGAAGTGGGAAGGAAGTAGAGTGATTTGGAGGGATGAAATACTTGTTTGGAGATTCTTCTTATGAAAGAAGAGGAGATGAATTAAATAATAAGTTTGATGCGATGTTAAAATTGAAAAAATAAAAATAAAAATAAAAAGTTGAAAATTAGATAAAATTTAATATAATTAAATACGATATTTGATGATGAGTTGATGAGGAATTGGAAGAAGTTGGGAGAGATTGTGATGCAATAAAAACAAACATGAGGTTGACAATTCCTCATCTCCTCCCTCCCTCAACCTCTAAATACAATCACCCCCTTTGTCCTAGCAAACAATAGATTTTACTAGATGTTCGAGTGTATTTATTTATTTTAATTTTTGAAATGACAATTAATTGATATGATGTTTTGATAACTAAAAAAATCTCTCTCTATATAATAAAAATATGATTTTAAAAATAAATATTAATTTTTATGGAAATTTTATCGTAAACATCAAAGTAAAAGTTTATAAGCAAAACTATAATAAATTTTGAAGTACACAAATATTAAAGGTATGTTTGGGAAGGAGTAATGGTAATGATTAAGGAAAATGAGAATTAAAAAAATAGAGAGGAGAATAATTAAGATTATTTGTGTTTGAAGTAAATATAATGATTATGAAAAAAATAAAATAATGAATATGATAAAAGTAAAAAATAACGACGTGATAATAAAAAGTTAAAAAAGAATGAAAAGTAGCTAAAAGGGAAATGAAAATTTTGATTTTTGAAAAAAACAATTATGAGATGAATGATTTTCAATGATCTAAATATAGAAAATCATCTTTATTCTGATTGTCCACCCTTATTTCTTGTTGCAAAAACACGTCCTAAATTGTTACCAACAAAATTTCTTCGACTAAATTTCTTCGACTAAATTACAAAATTTCTTGTAAGCTGTCATGTGAAAGGATTATCTTTCCTTAAAGTTTGGGCATTAGAATCAATTTTTTAAAATCTCAAAAAAAATAAATAAAAAAATAAAATACTCCTCTCATTACAGGCCGAAACTTCAAATTTTCATCTAATACATACTACATAAACCCGGAGAAACTTTTGAGTTCTTAAATTAATATTTACATTTGGAGAAATAAATCTAACCAAGAAAGTTTAGAAAAATTTGTAAAGATATTCAAAGCATTAATAATAAAAAAAATACAAATACTACAATACTGACTACATTGGGTTAGGGCTCGGGTATAACCGAGCTGGGCCCAACCTGTAAATAAAAAAGGTCATAAAGTTACTTGCCATCCATTTTCATTCCATTCCCAAAAAAACAATATCAAATAGAATATTTCTACCTATAATCATCAATTCTCTATTATTTACAATCAAATACCAATTATCAGATCAAATCCATAATGGTGGTGATATTAAACTAGATTATCACCAATAAAAGCAACATGCCACTTACTCTTTCAATACCGATAATCATCTAGAGAAAAGAAAATAAAACATAGGTATCTCTTGTTATTTTTTGTTATTTATTTATTAATTATTATCATTTTTTTTTATAAGCGATGAATGTTTAAACAAAATACAAAATGATTAATGACGTTTACATTAGAGAAAAAAGGAAAAAGTTATCCTGAGAAACGGCGACGTTTAATTGAAGAGGGGATCGCAACGACAGCGTGTCATATAATTGGCCTTTCCCCTTGGAAGGTTAGGGTTTTAAAGGGAGATTTGAGATTTGAGATTTGCAGAGAGAAGCCATGAGCAGGAGCTTGGGAATTCCAGTGAAGCTACTCCATGAAGCCGCCGGCCACATTGTTTCTGTGGAGCTTAAAAGCGGCGAGCTTTACAGAGGAAGTATGATCGAATGCGAGGATAACTGGAACTGCCAGCTCGAAAACATCACCTTCACTGCTAAGGTCCCGCTCTTTTTTTTGCTTTTTTTTTTTTGTTCATCGTAAGATTATGCAATTTCTGTTTGTTACTCCAATCCTTATGTGTGTGTGTTTTTTTTTTTGGATTTGGGGTTTAGTTCATTTCCCCCATTTTGATTCTTTACTCTTTGAACTTTGTATTAACCCTAATTTTGCGTAGTTTCCAGGAATTTCTAACTTTCATATGCTGTGATCCTTTATTTTTGGATAATGCAAAGTTGGAATCCATTAAATCAACTAGGGACCAATGTTGATTTTGCACATTTTGGTTACGTTGATGAGAGCGTTGTTTAATTGCAACTTTATACTATGCAATTCACAACCACCTAATTGAATGGGAGAGATTTCAATCATCATAGATTCATACTGTTTAATGGGAACGCAGATGGTTTTTACAATTTCATCGAATGCAACACTTGAACTAGTGGTCTAGAGAGCTTTGGAGAACTAAGATGTGATGAGTTTAAATCTATGGTGGCCACCTTTCTCTAATCATGATGGTCACCTATCTAGGAATTAATTTCCTACGTATCTCCTTGATATTCAATATCGTAAGGTCATGCAGTATGTCTCGTGACATTAGTCGAGCTGTGCGAACGGTAGTATGTTTCGTGACATTAAATTTTATTGATTTTTTTAAAATTTTATCTATGATGGTTTTGCTAATGTTATAGTTGTTGTTCAATGTCTCTGAGGTTTTCTTTACCCTTGCTTGCATGTATATAGTTCAGAGTCATGTTCTTCAGGTTCATTTTATGTGTTTTCTTTCTTTTATAGGATGGGAAGGTCTCGCAGCTTGAGCATGTTTTCATCCGAGGCAGCAAAGTCAGGTATCTGTTCCAACCCTTGTATTATAGACTATTTAATCACTTTCTTAGTTCTCATTCAAGGGGATTATTTTTAGATTTGGTAATTGGTTGGCATGCAATGCTGAAATCGGTTTATGCATGATAGGTTTATGGTCATACCAGACATGCTGAAGAATGCTCCAATGTTCAAGCGTCTTGATGCTAGAATTAAGGTATTTCAACTGAAATCCTATGAATTTTAATTCTGATGGAATCTTTGCTTGCTTTATCTTTTTCCTAACCCTTGCTTTCTTTCTATCTTGTAGGGCAAGGGCGCCTCACTTGGTGTTGGCAGGGGCAGGGCTCTTGCTATGCGAGCTAAAGTAAGCCCATTGTAGATTCGTATCTTAATTTTTGTATGACAATAATTTATCGTCTGAAATACGGATGAACTTACCTTTTGTGCATGAGGAGATAGAATAAGTACCAAGATCAAAGATGAACATACCTTTAGTTTATAGGTTTAAAAATTAGGTTGGTGATAAGATTAAGAAGGAAATCAATTAGAGTGCTCCACAAAATATTGTGTACATGTATAGATATCCTAAATAAAACTAATACTGCAGTAACCTCTATTTTCCTTAGGCTCAAGCTACTGGCCGTGGAAGTGCTGCGCCATTGGCCCGAAGGTGATGAAGCCATGAATATAGTTTGTTATGTCCTTAGTTGAAGCCTTGATAGCCATTCGGGGAATATTGACACCCTCAGACACTGAAGAGAGCTATGCGTTATTCCATTTTGTTGAAAGTGGGCTATTGATCATATTCTTCAACTTCATTAGCTACTCTCTTTACTCTAAGCCAATTTTGTGTTGATATTGAACCTTGCGTTAACCCCCCCTTGCTCATCCTTGTTATGTATGTATCAAACTTTTTTTTTCTTACATTTTTTAAAAGTTCAATATTGGAGTGTTGTCACATATATAATCATCTTAATATTCTGTTTTCCTCTCGTAAACAAGGCCCCAACCCCAATAGAATGAAAGTTGATTTCGACGGGTTCATTAAAAAGTTTCTAGTAATGTTTTATCTGTTTTCTGCATTCGACATTACTGATATTCTTACGAACATTCGACATTCCTGGTATTCTTACGAACTGTTGTGGTTTGATTTTGGGACGAGTAAGTAGGATATCTTCGTAGAATCCATTGTTAAACCCTATATTGAATTAGGTTAAATCACCAAATCAATCTTTTTTGTTTAAGTGGGTAAATAGGTATATTTTATTATATTAATCATACTCCCCTTTATTTATGAGTTTGGAAATTTTAGAATGCCTGTTGAATCAAGGTCTTTGTCAACTTAAAAGCTTAAATCGGTAAGTTTTGGAACATTCTGCTGTTAGCTATGCCAAGAAATGTATAGATACTTGTATATGATGCAGCAACATGGTGGTTAAGATCGTTCATTGTTCTCAAAATAAAATAAATAAAATAGCCAAAAACAATTGATTTGGTTTAATTGGATGTGCATCGACTTGTAAAAAAAAAAAAAACTAGGAACTAAGAAGACAAAAAACTGAAAACTCAAAGCATAAGCTAGGATTAACCTCTTATTATACCCAAACATCTAGTATTAGTCTTCTGCATAACTAAACATCCAAAAATCCTTTATTCCTAAAGATCTAATTTCAAAGCAGCAGTTTTCTAGACAAACCTTACGAACACCTCAAAGCCTTTTATGCTGTAACAGAACCTGTACAATCTACAGCTAAAGCAGCCTAGAGGAAGTGGCCATATAGTTCCAGAAAGCAAATGCACAAGTTCCATGGATTTGAAGCATCAGTAGTTGGAGCTGTGAGAAGAACACGGAAGAATCTAAATGGCAGCAGAGCGTTCGGCCCTGATACTGGCCACGATGCAAACTGACCAGGTTTGCACACAGTCTGATCGTTCTCGTGTACTCGCAAGTTCGTCCATGTTTTACCGTCGAATGATCCCTGAACAAATGCATATATGACGATGTCAAAACAAGATGAAAGAGAAAGGGGGAGAGAAGAGAGGATGAGCTTTACCTGGAAATTCCAGCATCTGATGAATGCTCTTGACCCATCTTGCCTCAATGTATAGTAATTGCACATCAGCTGCACCAGAAAAGAAATATCGCTCGACTCAAGTTTAACTTAAAAACAAAGGAAGCCTAGCAGGGGAGGGCAATAAATCTTGCAAACTTCGATTACTCCATTTTGTTTCTAAAGGTATTATAAATGGGTTGTTTCATAAAGGAAAGCTTTTGATTGACCTAAAAGCAACGGGATGGTTGCACAGTCAAGTATTCAATTCCTTTCCATGCATGTTTCTGAGGCAAAAAGCTCTCATCCGTGTTTATATGTTAACATATTTTTTATAATTTAACAAAAAAAATAGAGAAAAACCTGATGATCTTCACCAATATCAACCATCCACCAGGAATAAGTTTGCCCGTCTTCTAGGCGAGGGCCGGCAAAAGAAGTTCCCTAAATTTTGTCACATGAACCCAGTTAACATAACTCTCCTGATGTAGACATTCAATACAAAAGTTTGATCTACATTACCTGGTAAGTTCTGGATACCAGAACCTTTGGATCCGTGTACCTTGAAGGTGGACTGCTTGCTGTAATAGTAATTTTCTGAAAAGTAAGGCGGAACGGGAAATTTTCAGCGACAAACCTATAAATACAGAGAAAAGGGTAGCGAAAAACTAGAGAACCTACCTTTGAAAGAATGGGGTTAACCCATTGGTGTTCTCCATATGAGGTACCAGCAAAGTATAGAACTCCATTGCTGTCCCCATCACAGATGTACTGTAGCTCCTTATAACTAGACCGCCTATGTTGAAATCTCACACTGCAGCAAAGAACAGCAAGAAAACTTGATATATTCCTTTTTTCCATGCCACTGATAGAGTTAGTGTCTATATTCTAATGTAACTAAAAATGAATGTTCAAATGCTAATGAAAAAAACGTTCTACTTGGCATATTGCTCTCTGTCAGAAGTTAGAACAAGAAACTGTTTAAATGGTACATGTGCCTACTCTCAAACAGACAATGGTCAGCAAATATTGAACAGATTGGAAGATTTACATCAACGTATTCCCAACAAGGCGAATCTAGAAATTTCACAAAAATTGTAAGTAACCTCGTGAAGAAATAAAACAGCCCCATCAGATATTACTTACAAGGTATAGTAAACATGTGTTTAGTTCCAGCATTTTGATTTAGTCGGTGATTTTACAATAATTGGAACAATTGAGTCGTTAAAAAAATTGTTGCAATAGCAGCACATGAACAGGCGAGTGAATAATCTTACTATACGAATCTCATTTAAGGAGGAAGCAAAACTTGTTCATCTAAATCTCACTAGCCTAATGTGATTTCCTTTCCATCTAAAATCATAAGCAAAAAAAATAGAACGAGCAGTAAAAAATGAAGAGGCACGTTACTTGTTCTTTTTCTTGTCCTCTGGCCTAGATGTAGGCTTAACTTTCACAAAGTCGATAGCTTCCTTCACCTGATAAAGTTCAAAAGAAGAAAATGGTTAAGTTTTAAACGATTGATTTATCGTCTCTAACTATTAGTCTCGAAATTTATACACCAAGGGAAATGATTCACTCACAAGATTCTTAAAGGTGTGAATCTTTTTGCTAATGCTGCTGTTCTCCAACTGGTATGACCATCATATGAAAGCGAGATTCAGAAAGTTCTTATTTTAATCACAAACTCGAGAATCTAATGTACCATGACATGCATACCTTCTCTAACAAGGCATATGGAAGTAATGGAAATCGCATGAGAGAAAGCAAATCCTGAACTGATTGAAGTCTCTCCCCAAACAGGATATCAGGGTTTGAAAATGACAGAAGTTCATCTACCGCCATCCACCCACATGATTCACTTGCTTCTAAACCCCACATTAAGATTGCATTTAGTACTTTTTCCTCGGATGTCACTGTTAAATCAGGACACTGCAAGAACCACTTCACCTAATGACTATTGACAACTAATACATCTAAATAGACAAAAAAAAAAAATTCCCAGTTTTTTCTTTCTTGTTCATATATAATTTTCATAAGAATGTAAATACATTATTAGGGCGAAGGAATGATCCATTGTGGTCTTGCAGGGCTTCACAGCCAACGGCTTCAATTAAGAACAAACTTTAAAGCAGGGAAAGCATGGGAATAACAATTTGACTTGAGATTTTATAATTTCATTGCTAAAACTAGATAGTGAAGAGTTCAGTTGAACCACTCCTGTAGTTCTAATTTTCACATTCAGTAAAGCTTCCGCCGATTATCCTCCTAACCACTTATTACCGAATCTACAATTTTAACCTAAAACCAAATCCCCTTCATGTTTTGTAGTTGCTTTATGACAGAAGATGCTCTAAGGTAGCGATCCTAAGCTTCTTAACTATCAATATCTACGACCACATACCTGAAGGATTTTGCGGAAGGTTGACTTGTCTAATATGACAAATTCGATGTTTGCAGTTGTACAATAGTCAAAGTGCATTGAAAACTTCCTCTCACAAGTTTCTTCAATGAGCTTACAGCATGGAATTGATGAAACAACTTGAAGGATGGAACATACTGAATCCTGCAACAAAGTTCAACAATTAGCTACCAAAGCAAAGTCCTACAACTTTCCCAAAATTTTCTGGTTCCTCGCCCATTAAACTTGTGCATAAACAAAAAATCTTGATGTATGACCGTCTTCCACTAGGAAACTCTGTCCCTGCATGTAATATTGTATGATATCAATACTTCTATAATTGATTATCATAAAAGGGATCTCTTCTTTTGTTCTCAAAACCCCGAAACTGCATGACGCTCCTCCCTTTATCTTCCAGTCATACAAGTACAAGAAGAAGTAATGACAAATTCAAGCAAAAGTTAACAAAACAATTAAATACATTCTTTTTAGAAGTGTACGAGATAAGGGTTACCACACTACCTCCGAAAGACATTCTAAAAGTATTTTGCAGCATTCTTGATGGAGAAGAGTGACACCAAATTGATCAGCTAAAAATAGTAGTTGAAGTAATAAGACGTCAGATTCCATTGTATCATCTTTACACAGTTTTCCACTATACATGAACTTCAGCATGGTTTGAAAAGCTTCCGGCGACACGTCCCTAATATAAACCTCAGAGGATGACGTTTCACTCATTCCATTGGTGAACATCTGCCCATGTACAAGACCAATAGATTTTAAACAAAAGAATATATATGTGTGTGTGTGCGCACTAAACTATGAACTATGGGAACCTCAGTAGCAAACAACAGAAGGGATAGTATCAAACATAAACAAATATAACAAAGTCTATAATTTGCTTGTCTGTCTCCATTATAAATTATAAGCCTAGCCGTTCTAGTAGAACTTCAATTATTAATTCTCACTCAGTTGTGACCATCAAACAAAATCATGTGATCACAAAAAATATCCATAAAAACTGTTTTAGTATAAGCATATATGTGAGGCCCCAATTATGCACACATATATGAGGAGTAAAAAGGGAATTGAGGCAAGTAGCGCAAAGGTTTAGGTTGGAACGGGTTGGGAAGGAGAATGTTTGTAAAAGGGAAGGGATAGCTTGGAGGAGGGAGACGTATTTTGTAAAGTCTGTTGGTATGAGGGAGAGTTACCAGGAGTCAGGACTATCAAATTGCTCGAAGTTGTTTATCTTTTCTTTCTATTATCGTTCTTGGTATTTCGGCAGTTTTCTTTTAATGCCAGATCTCCCAATATAACAGTGATTATCATCTGTTGTATTGTGAATAATTGGCATAGAATAGTGAAAGAATTTGCAGGTGAAAAGGTATAAGTTACCTAACAGCATACCATGTACCAAGGAACCTATTTTCGCTTAGATATCCCATATATGTGGAACAACGATTGTATCAAAAGAAATAAGAAAGCACACTAAGAGAAGTATAATCATATATGATTAAGAAAATACTAAACAGGAAAGTTGCCTCCAATCATTTCGCTGTAAGCATTTTTATTTTCACAAGAGAAAACATTGTGCTCAAAATACAATACCACAAACGAGCAATATTTACCTAATATGGTGGGTAAGTATTTTGGAAATACTTATCCACCCTTAAAACGTTTTTACTTTTTTGCATTTCTCTCTCCACTTTAACATTTCTCTCTCCATCAATCAAAGCCAATTTTTTTTAAAAAAGTAAAAACATGTAGTTCTAACATGGGTAAGTATTTCCAAAATACTTATCCACCCTTAGGTAAGTATTTCTCATCACAAAAAAGGCAATACCAAAATAACAGAAGATGAAATGCAGTTTCAGTTGCTCACCCTTTCAAATGGCATGCTCCATAAGCTAAGAATGATTTTGTGCACCTGGGCAACAAACCCATGGCCTTGTATATAGATACATACATCACTGAACTCGCCAGTACATTGTAATTGATTGAGCCTCTGCACATTTAATGGAAGCCCGGATGGGAAGATTGTACTACAACGGGGCTGAATCCTGGGATATGTGATTTCCACGCTCTTACTCGAGTCAGACAACTTTTTGTTCAGTTTTAATCGTTCCATCATGTCATCACACTGGTTCACTAATGCTATCACTTCAAATTGTAACGCTAGATCCCTCAAGGAACCAAGTTGAGACTCTAGAATCTATAGTAAATAAGAAGCAACAATCATTATTCTAGAATCTATAAGTTGTACTGGTGTGTCATTGTGTTCTAAAATGTAGCATAGAGGTAATTTAGAAAAGAAAAAAAACTATGTTTGAAGAAATTACCTCAGTTTGACCCGTGTAGATATATTGAAGAAGAGCATGGAGAATTAGATATGATACTCCATGTAGCTCTACGACATCCTGCGACAAATTTAAGGGGAAGCTGCCCGAAGCAGCTAAGATAGCCTTATGAGCAGGTACGAGTGTTTCATCCGAATCTACACTGAAAAGCACGTCTGATAAATCCCAATTCTCTAGAAAATGTTCGAGGCCCCAGTTTTTGTAATCTGTGTATTCATCTTCTAACTCCATTTCCACATCTTCCTCGCCTTCATCACCATTATCCACATGCTTCCACAAGGAAATATGGTCCTGAGTCAGCGGCAAAACATTAACATTTCTGTATCCCACATGTTTATCCCAGCTACTAAGCCCAATATATTGAACACTACAATTAGGATTTGTATCAAGCCACTGAAAAACCAGATTTTGAAAAGGGTATCTCCCCTTCCCAATGCTGATCAAACCATCATAGATACTGATCCAGTAGCTCTGAAATGCTGTAGAACTGCAAAGAGCAACACCCTCTACATCAACAACGGTTCTACCATCGGCTATAATCCTTAGACGTCGATTTCGGTGACTACCTAATATAACAGTATAATGAGGACAGCTATCTCGTTTGTAATGGTAATGTTGACTCCCCACGTTCTCTCGAAACACCAATGTAACATCGTTATGAGCGGAAGCTTCAAAAGCAACACAACCCCGTCCAGCTTCCCGAAATCTCAAATCCTTAAGCCAAGCACACTCGAAAGGTGCCACCGTGAGGGAATTTTTCTCCTTTTTTTCCATCATCACACCACAACAAAATTGGAATATCCCAACTTACCAGAACACCTCAAGAATGATTGAATTGATAAGAACTTCAAATTATGTGGATATCAAACTTGTCTACCTGGTAGAAAACATGTCATCTCAGTTTGAGTACATAACACAGACAGAAATGAAAATGCGTTAAACAAGAACATGCACAAAAACACACCTAGATAGATGAAAAAATAGCTCAAATCGGTAAACAAGAACATACAAGCAAACCAGATTTTATTCTACATAAATCCCATTATCCGAAACAATCTTAAGGACAAAAATAAAGATCTACGACGATTTGAATATCTCTATCATATCCAGAAATTGCTAGAAGAACCCAACTGGACCCAGAACATGCAACGACAAATCGATGCAGAAAAGTTAAAATCACCCACAAGAAAATTTCAAGAAGTAGGTTCAAATTTGATCTCCAATAGAAAAATTGATCACAAAATAGAAGGCAAAAGGAAAAACCCACCTAAAAAATAATGGTTAATATTGAAACAAATGGATGGATACTCATCGCAAGGGTTCGGTTGGCGCCATTGGTATTTATGGTGCCGAGTTTCTGCAAATATATCTAAACGAAGAGCGAAAACGAGGACCATTACTTGATCCAGATATTTAAACAACTTGCGACATAGACAGCTTGATTGAGAAATTGATGAAATCAATACGAGGGATATATTTTTGTCATGTTCATCTGTTTTTTTTTTTTTTTTCCATTTTTCCACATAAAGGGATTTGGATACTTATTGAAATGGCACAATTTGATCTTATCGTCCTAATTTACAAAAAGAATAAATCAAGTGCGTGGCATGGCTCATCTACTCGACGACAGGACGGTCCAAATCCATTATCCACAAACTCGATTCGTTAAAGAAAGCCATCCAAGTTTTTTTTTTTTTTTTTAATTGGGTTCAACTTTTGATTCGTAAATTAATAAATTGATACCGTTTTGAATTTCGTACCCTTCAATAAATCAAAAGGGCATTTTCTGATTATTAAAAAGATTTTTTTTTTAATTAGTAGTTTAAGAAAATATTAATGGTAACACTTCTAATTCACAGTAAAATTGCCAAAATGAACAGTACTCTAGTGACATCTTGTACGACTTAGTAATTATGAGGTTACAAGTTCAATCCCCCTTTCCCCAATGTATTGATTCAAAAAAAAACATACATCTACTCATCGATAGGACGGTCCAAATCCATTATCCACAAACTCGATTCGTTAAAGAAAGCCATCCAAGTTTTTTTTTTTTTTTTTTTAACAATTGGGTTCAACTTTTGATTCCTAAATTAATAAATTGATACCGTTTTGCGTTTCGTAACCTTTGATAAATCAAAAGGATATTTTTTTATTATTAAAAAGATTTTTTTTTTAATTAGTAGTTTAAGAAAATATTAATGGTAACACTTCTAATTCTCAGCAAAGTTTGACATTGCCAACAAAAACATACATCAAATATAAATGAAATTGATTGATTAGATTTCTTTTTTATATATAATAAAATAATTATTTTGGTCTTATGTGTATTATTTTTTCTCTTAATTAGGTATCTTCTAACATGTTTAAGTTGAAAGACTAAAATAAACCTATTTTAGAAGAAAAAAAATGTTTTTTGAAAAAAAAAAAAAACAAAAACAAATGTTGTTAGCACAAGCATAATTAAATGAGTTTAGGATAACCTTAATTACTAAGTCACCTTCTCACAAAACATTGATTAGGAGTGGTTTAAAATGAGGACAACACCTTCTTGTATGATTTAAAAATCATAAAATTTTTATTTCAAAATATTTATTTTCAAATATTGTTAAATAAAAAGACAAAAACTTTTAGCCACCTTGATTAATAAAGATTTGAAACTCTTACTAATTCACCCACTCTCAAATATCAATTATTTAAATTTCATTAAGTTGGCAAAAAAAAAAAAAAGTGTAAAGCTGGTTTAATAACAATAATAAGTTTTTCTTGCATAAATCTTTCTTTTTAATCATTCATAAAAATAATGTCCTAAATTGTTGGCCAACCAAAAGCATAAATTAAAAAAGATCACTTCCCCAACCAGTGATCACAAATCATTCATCATTATTGGTTCAAATAGACTGTTAGTCTTTTCTTAATTTAAGGAGGGAATAGAGGGATTCAAGTTTATACTAAAATAACTTTTGTTGATAAGGCTTCTCTTACTTGTTTGCTACTAAGGTTTGTAATAAGGAATGATTGAGTTTTACAAAGAGTTATCAGGAATAATCCTTCCTCACCATCACTTGTGAAAACACATAAAATTGACACATACACCAAATTTCAATTTCAGGCCTTGTTAAAATAACATTTCACCAAAATAACTTCCAAATCATATTAAAAAAAAAAGTACACCTAGTTACAGCCTCATTTAAGGAAAAAAAAAGTTGGATTCTATTGTCCAAATTAGAATTCAAGATTCAAAAGAAACAAAAGGCAGGGGCAACTTAAGTTGCACTTTCTACACAACATTCCATTTCCCCCCAAACCCCAAAAAACATTGCTGCTGCCAGCAACAACAGCAAAGTTAGAACACATCCAAATTAACACAATTATTTTTCACACACTTTGTTACTTTACTTTCATCATATGAAAAATCTATAATAGCCTTTCTTCCAACAGAAAACTGGCAGGTACACTTCTTGCAGCATATCCAAACTTCGATGTGCAATATTTCCTATGAACTCCAGTCAATTTCCCTGTCCCTGCTTTCTGATGAAACCCCACCATCAAGCATGAGCAATCCCTAAAACACAAAACATATTCGATTAGTACTAAGAAACAATATCACATTTTAAAAAAAGAGTTGTGAACAACTTCATCTACTTACAAAAGCTCTTTCTGGGAATATCCAGTGTGCCACGCACTGGTTTTGCTCCATTCATCGAAGCCGTTGATGGTACATTGCGCTGTGAAGACTGCGGCAGCGGCCATTAACGAAGGTTTATACTTCAGCATTTCGTATTCTACTAGACAAAGCTCCACCATGAAGTATGAGAGCAGATCCAGCTGGTGGAAAACACATCAAAATTCAAACTCAGTTCTGATTGATTTTAGACACTAGGATGAATTGAGACGGCCCAGTTGAGTGTTTTTAAAGGGAATGATTGTTTTTATGGCACTGTTTGATAATCATTAGGTTTTTTATTTTTTGTTCTTGAAGCTTATATTTATTTAAAGTTTTGCCATAAGTTTTTATCTTCTTTTGAAGAAGTATGTATGAGTGAATATCCTAACCAAATAAATTCCTAAAACCAAAACAAGTATCGGTATTTTTTAGCATTCAAAATTTAGTTTAGTTTAAAAAAGTGTAAGTAAAATAGAGATATGAAAGTAATGAAAACTATATGTTGGAGTAATACTTCTAGGCTTAAATTTCAAAAACCAAAAACATAAATACAAATGGTTATGAAACAGCCAATTGTTGTTTGTTTTGTTTTTTCTTACCTCTCTATCAGATTGAGCAGCTTTGAGAAACCTCCTCATGAAGACATAAGGGGTTGGAACAGACAGATTGAACTGTAATGTGTTTACCATCAACTTCTCCTGCAAAACCATTCAAAAAATGAATCTTCACAACAAACATTCTTACACATTACACAAGACATTAGCAAAAGAACAAAGAAAACCAACCATATCCAGAACTTCTTGTCGGCTGTAAGCCTTGTCTGATATGAGAATAAGATCATCCACAACAGGAACAGAAACTTCTTCATACTTGCAAGCAATAAGCATGGCTGTCACTCCAACAAGCTGGAGCTTCTTCCTCACAACCGAATGAACCGCCAAAAATCTATCGATTAGGTTAACTGTTAGGTACAATGTCTCCTCCATCAGTTCAAACTTGTAGTGTACCTTAAAGCCATCAACAAATGTTCTGTCGTGTCAGTTCATTACATACCACAGCCCCCTTAACTCTAAAACCTAAACCATGGATACTAATATCATGAACACAAATTAGAGAATAAATGATATTAAATAGCACAACTATGAAATTTTACTTCGACATCATGTTGAGTAAAAGTTGAAGCTCATTGTTTTATTCATATAAACCACCACAATTCATATGTTAGTCTCCTCAATTAGCCAGTCAATCAGATTCCCTCTCATCCTAAATCCTAAGCCATGCATACCATTTAGACAGTAAATGATATTAAATACCACAACTATGACAGTTTACTTTGATATCATGTTGATGAGTAAAAGTTGAAGCTCAATGCTCTATTCATATGAACCACCACAATTAATATGTTATAATTTCTTTCTCTAAGTTAGTACTAAACTAACCTAATAGTCAGCCAATCAGAATCCCTCTCATCCTAAACCCTAAACCATGGATACTTATTGAAGAGTAATGATATTAAATAGCACAACTATGACACATTTTACTTTGAAATCATGTTGAGTAAAAGTTGAAGCTCATTGCTTTAATCATGTAAACCACCAGAATTCATATGTAATTATTTCTCTCTAAAGTTAGTGCTAAAACTAACCTCAATTAGCCAGTCAATTAGAATCCCTCTCATCCTTTCGTTAAGATCAGCTTGCTGAGCCATGTAGTTTGGTGGAGCACAGCCAGAAACCTGCAAGGAGGAACATCTTAATCAGAAACAGGACAAGAACAAGAACATAAGGTTTTATGTTACAGACATGAAGTGTCTTGTCTGAAAGATTCTTACCTCGGCTTTCCTGTAGTAAGTATACAAATCATCAATATATTCCACAACAGCTAGTTGATCCTTCCTGTCTCGGCTGTCTATGTCCATAACAAGCTCTTCTTCTACATCATCCATTTCCACCTCCTATGGAAAATGCAATAAATCAGTGGCATTTCAATGAGAAATTTAGAACAATTGAAAAGCAATTCAATCAATGACCATTCTGTCAATTTCGTCCAACATTGCTTCTGTATGTTGAACAAACATTGGTACTGCCGAATCGTCCATGGAATCATCTTCCACTATGATGGGATCAAGATCTAAAGATTCTTTTCGAGTTGGGACGGGTTGTTGTGGCTTTCTATCAACCTCAGGCACAGGTTGCTGCTGCTTATTGACCATTTGAGCAGCAAATTTCCTAAACCAAATAACAAAAGAACAGATCAAGAAGCTGTGACAGAAATTGCAGGACAAAAGGGTACTCCAAGGCTGGTTAACTGACCGAGTTATCGGTCGATGAACCAGAATCGGAGGGTCTTTGTTGTTGAGAGCAGCATCAGTTCTGAGCAATTTAGAATGAAAACACTCAAAAACATAAGATCTACAGTCAAGACACAGAAAGAAACGAAAGATGCAAGGATTATCATTTTCCTCAATTTACATGGGAACCCCAAACAGTAAAAAAGAAGTAAAAGAATTACTCTGTTAGGCCTCTTTTGAGAACAGCACAGGTATGAAGGGGAGGAGCTGCTGTGACATTGCCATTAATGTTGCTCAAAGCTCTGCGGTTTTGACCCGCCCCCACCACAAATTTTCCGCCACCGCCGGCGCCAATTTGCAAACCCCCTTTAATTTCATCCAAGGGACAATTTTAATTCCATTACAATATCAAATCAGATCGAAATTCCCACTGGGAAGAAACGCCTAAGCAAATCTATGAGACCAAAAAAAAAAAAAATCATTTCTCATTCAATTACCATGGTGATTCGCTCGTCCGATCACACCCGGGTTGTTCTCATCTGATCCAGCCATTTCCTTCACCTACAGATCATACCCACAAGATTTCAGAATCCAAACCGCCAAATTCAGACAAAGAAGATCCAACGACTATTCATTCAAGTTATAGTGGGAAAATTTTCAAATTTCAAAAGAATGTGAGAAGAATCCATCAAGAAGTGATACCCAGATCCTGAATCGTAAAGACCAACCTTGTCAAATCAAGAAACTTTCAAAATTCCCTTTAAGACTTTTGATCAAACAGGTTACAGTTGCTAATGGGTGCAAGCCGGTGATCCCAAATTCAAACAAGCGAGAGAGAGACAACTTCGAACAAACTCCATCATTACCCGGAGCGATCTCTCCCGCCGCCGTCCTCCGTTCACCGACCACCTTACGCCGCCGCTCTCCGCCGCTCTCTCCGGTCGCTGTTTTAGAACAACAAAAGAAGGTAACAAAAAGAAAGAGAGATTCGAAATCTGAATTCCAAACTGCACAAGCGAAATTGAGACGTAAACAGCGGATATATGTCCGCACATGGTCTTGCTACAAAAAAATTTAAATCAAACGGCTAGTGAATTGTAGCCGTCCGATCTATCCGATGAAAAGTCGCGTTGTTCTCTGCGCTCCTCAACGGCTACCTCTCCATGTGCTTTTAAATTTTCTTCCCGTTTTATGCCAGCAATCCATTTTCAAGGGCAAATATGTCTTTTCACTAACCTGGAGTGAATTCAACCCAACGGTATTACGCTGGCGTTAATTTTGAACCCAACCTGTCTAATTTCTGCTTAGTTTGACCTTGAAATTGTTTAGTTAAAATCCTTTTAATTCTTTCTAAAAAAACCTCTTAATTCTTTTGAGAACAAATAATTCTGTGAGATATTTTTAAATATTTTAGTCGGATACTGACTGAAAAATGTGTTCATAGATGCACATGCATAAAAATGGTATTAATAGTGTGAACAATTTTGATGGTCAGTTTGCTTCTTTAAAAAAAAAAGTTTGTCAATTTAATATATATGAATATAGTTTAATTAGTCAAAATTGAAAATATCAGTTACTTCCTTACAACTAGGCTGCACCCCTGAGGTGATGTCAAGAAGAAGGAAATATTGGAGCCACATCAAGGGCAATTTCTTTTTTGTTGCACCCAAATTGATCTCTTTGTTGTTCTAAAAATAAAAAATAAAAATAAATTAGGAACCTTTTTATTATTATTATTATTATTATTTTACCGTTTAGCAAGCTTTTTATATTGAATAGATCAGTGACGTAATAGTTTCATTATTTGATTATAAATTAATTTTACACCAGCGTTACAGTTTCAATTCCGACCATCAATATTTGTCTCCCTCTTTCGATATGCACTCAAAAAAAGCAACCTTTTTATGCACTCAAAGATGTTATATCTTACCTCAAAAAATATTAAAGATACTATATGTTTGTCCTAAAATAAGAGAGATGATTTCTCTTCTCCACATTTGGTTAATTGGAAGAAAAAATAAATCTCGACTTAACAAAAGTTGAGTTTACATTTTAATACCAAATTTTAGTAAAAAAAAAAAAAAAGGTTAGAAATCAAGCAGCAATGACAATTATTTATAGAATATAATTAAAATCTTTCTAGATCCGTTTTGCCAAGAGTGGGAGGCTTTTTTCCCTTCTTTTGAAATGATGAGAAGCTTTCTTTTTACGTTGTTGTGTGTGTTATTTTTTTTTTTTTAATTTCTTTCAAAAGTGTGTATAAAATGATCCATAACTCTGTTTCAAAAAGATCAAATAACTCAATTAACGTAAAGTTGTGTAACCTAAAAAAAATAAAAGGGTATGTTTATTATTAATATGTCATTTCATTATTATTATTATTCGTAGATAACAAATTTTAGCATCTATATTTTAATTATAATTAACTTTCTCAAAATATTTCATACATAACAAAATATGTAATTATTTACTTGATTGAAAATTATTTTTTCATTGAAACATATTAGTTTTATGACCATTAATTTGATGTGATCGATTTTTGTTGTATTTAAATTTTTCCTATAAATTTAACATCTTAGTACTATTATTCTTATATTTTTTTTGGTTACTCGTGAAAAATCTCCTATTTTTCAACTAATTTTTTTTTAGATAATTTATCCTCATAAGTATATTTTATTTCTTATATTATATTTATAGCACAAATTTTAAAATAATTCATCTATAACACATGATTTTTTATCAGTGACTAGTGATAGAATGAATGTGATAGAACTCAATTAATGATAAAACTCTATCACTCATTAAATTTTGTGGATGATAAAATTTAATTTAAATTTTATACTACAAATGAATTAGTTTTGATTTTGTACTATAGGTACAAATATTTTACTCCTTTTTATTATACCTTCAAAATTCCACTTTTTTTAAGCAATTTACTT
This sequence comes from Sechiopsis laciniata, assembly GCA_037833695.1. Classification (NCBI taxonomy): domain Eukaryota; kingdom Viridiplantae; phylum Streptophyta; class Magnoliopsida; order Cucurbitales; family Cucurbitaceae; genus Sechiopsis; species Sechiopsis laciniata. Next base: position 529,171 of record JBBMKA010000022.1, on the reverse strand, counting down.
TTTCTTTTCTTTTTCATGTAGGAAAGTTTTAAATCTACAACCAACCGTAATCATTTCCTTGGAAAATTGGGCTAATAATTATGTGAAATGCAAGTTTGACTATGGCTCAATGGTGCCAACCACATGCAAAATAAGCATTATTTGGTATCATATATGATTCAATAACCAAAATATTATGAATTGAGTATCTCATTCATCATTCTTGAATTTAAAAAAGGATAAAATTGGTTAGACAGAAATGAAAAATGGATGACAATGATTTATTGTCTACAATAATCGAGATGGGTGTAAATTAGTTTGTATACTAACGAATATTGAAAAAAAAAAACCCTTTATTGATATATAGATATAAATCCTCAAGGTGTGTTAGATTTTTGGTTAAGAGAGGGGTTACAAATGAACATTTATAACTCATCTTCATAAAATCATATATCCAAATGAGTTATTTCAACCACTCAAAATAACTAGTCATTTATAACCACTCAAAATAATATTCATTTCAAAACCACTCATTTATAACAATTCAATTTCTCTACAAAATTCACATCTAAAACAAGTTATTGACAACGACTCATCTACAAAAATCTACATTCAAATAAATTATTACTACAATTTCAATTTCTAATCGCTCAAAATAAATTCATCATGCAACTACACATCTAATGTCTCTTAATAATGAAAATAGTACCTCACATATTATACTTAGTTTGAATCGGGTGGAATTGAGTAAAAAATTGGCAAATTAAAAAACTGTATCGAAATTTTAATTCTCAGACTCAATCCAAATAAAATTATAGCCCAACTTTTATACTTTGTACATTTTGGTTTCTCCACTTTAACATTTGTTTTATTTTGGTCCCTCGACAATTTGGATGAGGGGACCAACAAATCCTACATAAAGAACACTATTGTTCTCAAATAATATAAGAATCAAATATCGATTTTCAAAATTGAACCCGTGATCGGAGTTGAAATGAATTACCACTAAACAAGATAACGAACACATCACCAACCCATTCAGTAGTCACTCACATTTGATTAAACTTAAAAATAGTCTTTACCTTCATTCAATTTTCTCTCACTTCCATCTGTCCTCCTCCCATCCCATGTTTCTCTCCCCCTCAAATCCACCATTGTTTCCCTCTCTCCCTTCCTCATTTCATCTTCTTTTAAATTCATGAGATATTCATGTTGGTAAAATAATTTCACAACATCCTTCATCGTCTCTTTCCATTCTTTAAAAATTCTCTTCGCAACGACTTTAATTTTTTTTAGGGTAAAATATCATTTTGGTCCTTGAACTATCATCAAAGTTCCATTTTGATCTCTGAACTTTCAAAAGTCCAATTTTAATCCTTAAACTATGATTTTCATTTCATTTTGGTCCCTGAACTTTCAAACGTTCAATTTTAATCCTTGAACTTTTTAAAAGGTTTAGAAATAGTCCTTGAGTTAATAAAAAAAAAAATTAACCATAGTTAAAAATGGATGAGTTGGCAAAAAATAATAATAATAATAATAAATCATCTTCTTCCCCATCCTCCCTCAAAGCTAAGTTGTACTTCAAGGAAGAAAAAAAAAATAGAGGATAAAAATTTCTATTAAAATCTCATGGATGAAGATAAAATTCAAACCCCATAGAAACATAAAAGCAAATTACAAGATTTTTGGTAAATGATCCATCAAAATAGCATTCCCATCCCAACATTTTTTTCATCTAAAGAAAGAGAAAAAAAATAAAGGAAAAATTAACCTAACACTAGCCCCACACAGAACCATCAACTAACACAAGAAACAAAGTGACGGATGTTAAATGCCTCCACTTCCAGTATTTTCTCTCTAACATTGCTTTTAAAACACACACTGGAAGAACCCTAAATAAACCTTGAACACAACACCACCATGGTTGACGAATTCCTACAACACAATCAGGGCGTTAAACCCCTTCAAACCATCATCATTCGACCCTATACTCAACTGATGTGATTTCGCAGTGCCGTAAGACTTCAAGGACTTAGAGATTAAAGGAAATTTGAGCCTTAAATCGCGAAATAAACTCAACCCATTTTTTATTAACACATCCAAATCCTCCACCACGACTTTCCTTAGAGTCTCAATCTGGTCGACCCCATGAGGATTTGGATCTAGTTAACGTTTCGGAGCATGGAATCATTATTGAGGAGGCAGAAGATTATGCTTTCTTTTTTTTTGTTTGAAGTACAAGTATTTAGAGGAAGAATGGGTGAAGAAGATGAAAATGATTTTTTTATTATTATTTTTTGTCACATCATCCCTTTTTAACTTTGGTTAATTTTTTTTTATTAACTCAAGGACTATTTCTAAACCTTTTAGAAAGTTCAAGAATTAAAATTAAACTTTTGAAAGGTCGGGGTCGAAAATGAAACAAAAATCATAATTCAAGGACTAAAATTAGACTTTTGAAAGTTCAGGGACCAAAATGAAACTTTGATGATAGTTCAAGGACGAAAATAGTATTTTACCTTTTTTTTTTAAATTGATAACAATCCTTTATAAACTCAACCAAATCTCCCTCGCCGGAGTCAGAGTCTTTAGCGATGCTTCTTCACACGGAAAAAGAGAGTCCAACTAGAAAGTAAGAAAATTAATACAATCAAAAGACTTGAGTAATGAAATAATATAGCGAAAAAGTTGGTGACATATTGGTTTAGTTGATTTAAATAATTCAATTCGACTCTACGATCATGGATTGGATTCTAAAAATCGACATTTTATTTGAAATCGAAAGGATTAGTGCCCTTTAGGTAGGGCGCTGTTCCCATTCCCAAATTTATACTTAAAAAAGTAATGAAATAATATAAAATGTAGAAAATCTCCACTTTGAATTATTTAGTTTGAAAGTCGATTCTAATTTCTAGATTAAGTACAACCAAACTAAATATTCGAAACTTATAAAATGAAAACAAGTTTTAATTTATGTGGTTTGTAAGGAAAAAAAGTGAATATAACATAGAATTTTGTCCTGAAATGCAATAAACAGAGCAAAGAAAGAATATGATCCAATTACAATAATTAGAGTTTTATGGTGCTTAGTTTCTTGCTCCTCAATTTCTCCATCCATGAATGTTTGAATTCTTCCAAAAATCCTTTAAGAGTTGCAGCTTCAATGTCACATTCTCACCATATTCCACCTACAATTCCAATCTCAAAATCCTCTTTTTAGTTTTCCTTCCCACAAATTCATGGGAAATATTTTGATATTCATAAAATTTTCCCACAAATTTTTTCATCTATGTGTTGTATTCATGAAAATATTTCTCCAATAAAATTTTAATCTTCAAATTTAGTAACGACAGAATCCTTCTTGTCGGAGGAAGTGTTTTGCTGAAGAGAGACCCAAATTATTGTATGTTATCATCATCAATTTAACATGGATATATTAGAAAACTAAAAGAAGATAAAATGAGAAAGGGAGAAATATGGGAGTGAGAGAAAATTAAATGAATGTAAGAACTATTTTAAATCTTAATAAAAAATAGACGGACTAAATTTGAAAATTTGAAAGTTAGATGGACTAAAACTCAACTGTTTAACGTTAAAGTTTAGAGATTAAAATTGAATCTTTTAAAATTGAGGGATAAAATAGAATCAATGTTAAAGTTAAGTGTTTAAAATGATATTTTAACCTAAAGTAATAACTAACACCCAAATGTACTTTATAATGGCAAGATAAATCACTAACTTATGAAATAATGTTAGAGCTCAACCAATAAGATTCAAATTAAAAATATTCCTCTCATAATTGTTTATTTGTTTATCGTAGAGGTAATATTGATTCAGTTTTAGGTTAAATCGAGAACCGAACCGATCCAATCAATTTGACAAAAAGAAGAATCGAACCAATGTTCAATAAAAGACAAAACCATTAATTTGATTTTTTCTGAATTAAGATGAACCACTGAGTTAATGAAATAATGCTAGAGCTCAACCAATAAGATTGAAAATAAAAATATTCCTCTCATAATTGTGCGTGCTATATGTTTATCATTATCTTTTTTAATTAATTTTCTTTGAAATTTGGTCCTCATTGAAATTCACGCTCCGCATTGAGTGGGTTTGGAGTGATGGTTGACACGTGGTATATTGTTCAGTGATTGATCCCAAAATATGTTCCAGGTTGAATCCGATCCAATCAATCAACCTTCATTGTAAGAGGTAAAATTGCGTATTAACTTAAATTGATTAATTTCTAATAAACTCGCCCTTTTATATAATTGGCAATTTGCCGACATTATGGTCAGTTTTAGAGTGCCCTCAAATACTAATTTAATTTGAGATACATACTAACATGGTGAAGGCACAATTTTCTTTTCTTTTTTGTTCTAAAAAATCCAAATATTTCATTGTAGCAAGCTAATCTCAAATATATTGTCTGACTCTGAGTACCGATTTGACAAATTAAATAGTATTATAAAGAGTTAATTTCGGTGTTACCCATTCATCGACAGAGTTTATAAATAAATACATATATTGATCTCATCATCTACACTATATCATAAGACCAATAAAATGATTTGAAGGTGATTAAAAAAATAATAACAATAAAAAACTAGTTCCACAAATATGAAGAATAACCTATTAAAAAAAATACACAAACATTAGAACTAAAAAGATATATTTAGATTTTCATTTCAAAAAGAAAAAGAAAGATATATTTAGATTTAGTCATATTTTATTCAACAACATGTAGGAAAGTTCACACACATAGTGGTCGACAAAATGAATAACTCGACCAACATAAGAATGTCAATGATTCGAATTCCTTTTTATCTTTTTTGGAATACAATGATTCAAATTCTTAGCTCTAATTATGATACTAAAAAAATCACATATAATCTTAATTAGTTTGATTATTTCATTATCTTAAAGAAATAATTATATTTTAAATCTTATAAGAAAATGTGCTATTTTACCATCTCCCGGTCTTAAATAGACCTAAACTTAAATGTTAGAATAAATAGTAATAGTTAATCTGCATAAGGGGTTATAATTTCCTTCTACGAATCATAGAAGGTATAATTGCTATAAAATAAATAGGGTTAAATATCGATTTTCACAATTGAACCTGTAACTATTAAGGGTGAACATGGGTTGAGAGGGGTTTTCAACCCAATTAAAGACACAGCTCAACCTAATCCAACCTTTATATTTTTCTGTTGGGTTGGGTTGAATCATCCGGGTTCACTAATAGATTATAAATATAAATAGGGGTGCAACAAAAAACCGAAAAACCAAAAAATCAAACCGAACCGAACCAAACCAATGGATTGGTTTGGTTTTTTAGTTCAAAATCGGACATATTGGTTCGAAATTTGAAAAAACCGGAAAATATTGGTTCGGTTCAATTTTCATGTTAAAAAACCAATAAAAACCGAACCGAACCGAAATGTGTATTTAAATCCTAAAAACGAATTTTGTGATATATATTATTCAAAGCATAATTTTTCTAAATTGTATCAGTGGTGTGTTGGTGAATGTTTGAACTATTTTTTGAAAACCTAGGTTCGATCAGGGCTTGTGAAACAATTTTAAGAGTATTTTTTGTCTTAATAAACTCCCAATAATAAATGGTCACACATCCCACTCTTTCTCTCTCCTTTAATTGTACGGATTTTGCACTTTTCTAGTTTCCTTCAGTTTTTCATTTACTGTTTTTTTTTAATTCTTTAACTTTTCTTGACATACTAGAATTTATTTTTATTTTTTATTTTTTTAAATCTACATTTTTCAAAAAAGGGATGGGTTTAAATGTATGTAATTTTATAATAAAATTGTTATTTGATTTATTAATATATTGGACATCGGTTCGGATCGAATCCAATTATTTAAAAACCGAATCAAATGAAAACCGATCCAATGGTTTTGTGCTATATTGGACATCGGTTCGGATCCAATTATTCAAAACCGAGGATATAGGTTCGGTTGTCGGTTTGGCACAAAATCGACAAAAACCGAACCGAAATCACCCCTAAATATAAATATATTTTATCAACTTAGTCCTACATTATACATAAACAAAATACAATCTCCAATTAAGATAATGAAATGAATATAAATATTAAATATGTAAAATATACAATAAAAAGTCACCCACACTATTAATCCTACAATTATAGTTCATATAGAATATTTCAACTATAAAACATAAAACAAATAAATCACTAAAACCAACAAAAATATATTACATAATTTGACTATATATTTTATAACGATATATAAATTAAAAATACTTGAAAAAATATTAAATAATATGGAAAAATAAAAAGTCTAATTGTAGAACCCAAAATTTTCAACATTTAAAGTACTATGTTTTGGACCCAGATATTATTTAATTAAGAATTTATGTCATTGATTTGAAGCTTAGGTGTAAGGGTGTAAATCTTCCATAGAATCACTATTAGACCTAGCATGGTTAAAACGGACTTAAAATTATAATCTATAAGTCTTAATCGAAAATAAAATTTATTGCTAAAATATCTCCTTAAATGACTAATGGGTAAATATTTATAAATTGAGGTGAATAGAACAAAAGTGTGAATTATAAATTAAAAAGTAAATTAAGTTTTAGTTTGTTGTATATATGTATATATATATATATAAAAGAAAAACACCTCACCTCTCGATTTTTCATAAGAGTGAAAACCCTTATTTTCGCCACTCTGAACCACAACCCCTCAATTACAATATATTGGCCGCCGCACTTTGATTTCCACGGTGAGTGATTTTCTTTGTATTACAATTGTTTTATATATAAATTTCAATTAACAAATGTTATATACATGAACCACCACCCCTCGGTATATATAGCCAGCCGCCATTAACATATATTTCATATAAATGAATTTTAATTGCAATTCAACTTGTAAACCGTGGGTGGATTCCATTGTTATATATATGGATTTCAAATGGCTATGCAACTTGCAAACTGTGGTGGGTTCCACATGTTCTGTTATATGTCGGAGCTCAATTTTTTGTGCTTTGAGATATTTTGGCAAGTTCAACGTACTTAATTCGTTTTCGATGAGTTAAGGTATTGGTTTGACTGGGTTGTCTGTTTAGAGCTCGATTTTGCGGTTGAGATTCTGGATTCAGTTGAATTTATAGGAGTGCTTCAACTTGGAGTTTTGTGTGGATTCTTTGGATTCGGGTAAGGCCATTTTCTCCTAAATAGAGCCTTAGAATTTAGGAACCAATATGTGTTATCGTTTTTATGTTGTTTTAAGGTCGAGACGTAGTTGGTTGACATGATTATTGATTGCCTGGTTATCTACCCATGTTTGAAAATGACGTATTAATTATGATACAGAATGTTGTGGATTGAAACGTGCTGATAGATAATCCTAGGGGTTTTGTTCCCAATATTGTTATGAGGGGTCTTGTGCCCAATACTATTATGAGGGGTTTTGCGTCCAATACTATTATGAAGGGTATTGCCCCTAATACTATTATGAGGGGTTTTGTGCCCATTAATGTTCAAGGGTTTGTACCCATTGTCATTGCTGATTATTTATGCTCTATCTTTTATATGCATGCTTGCTGATTCCGTGCATGAATCTTTGCTGAGTTTAAGACTCACCCCTTCTTCTGTGGTTTGTCCACTGGTACTCACGTGATGTATCGGGATGACTGATTGGGGTTGAGGCGACCATGGGATGAGTCCTGCATTTTATTGAGTCGTTGTTTACTTGTCTTTTTTTTTTTTCCGCATGAACTGATTTTTGGGCATGATGCTAACCATTTGTTAGACTTTCATGTTTTACCTTTCTTTGATTTTCTGAGGGTACCTTAATGAACTGATTTAGGCCCAGTTTGATAACCATTTCGTTTTTGGTTTTCTGTTTTTGTTTTTAATATTTTAAAAACAGGTTTGTTTGATAACCAATT
>JBBMKA010000022.1:505096-521148 GCA_037833695.1 Sechiopsis laciniata | reverse complement strand
GCTCGCATGAAAGAAATGACAAGAGAAATGGCAAGAAGGGAGGGTTGTAGAGGAAGTTAAAGAGAAGGGTATATTTGGAAATATGTAAAATTATCTTCAAAATGTGCTACGGATGAATTTCTTTAGTTTTGTGCTATAATTGTAATAGGTGGTCCAAAATGTGCTACTTGTAGCAAATTTCCTAATATTTTAAGATAAAGTTTTAAGTTAAAATATTACTTTGGTCTCTACTCTTTTAGTTTTATTCCATTTTGTTCTTTAGATTTTCAAAAGTCTAATTTTAATCATTAGACTTTCAATTTTGTTTTGTTTTAGTATTTAAACTTTCAAATGTTCAATTTTAGTTCATAATTAAAAACAAAAAGGTTAAAATTAGTTTATATGAAAATTTTGAAGTTAATATTAATGGAAATAATTTTAATACAAGCAAGGACAAAATGTACTCATATGTCTATGAGAGTGTAGAGAGACCAAAATAAAACAAAACTCAAAGTCTTATTTTTTAATAATTAAGACACCACTTACTGAGTTCCTAGACTATGACATCAAGATACTCAATTGAAGGTATTGACAAATTAATGTTGCAAGTAGGTCTTGAACTCGTGACCTCAAGGATAACACACCCTCAAAATCCAAGTGTTCGAACAACTGCACCACCTCTCGAGGACTATAAAAATTATTATTAAATTTAGTTTCGATTAAAGTTAGCTTAAACTTATTATAATCATCGATTTGTATGGACTAAGACTTTTTTTTTTTTGGACAAGCGCATGGACTAAGACATTTGACAGTACCTAAATAGTATGAAAGATACTTGGATTAAAATAATATTTTAACTAGGGTGATTTCGGTTTGGTTTTTCTCAGCTTTGTGTCAAACAGACAACCGAACCGATATCCTCGTTTTTCAACAATTGGATTTGAATCGATGTCCATAAAACACGAAACCATTGGATTGGTTTTCGATTTATTCGGGTTTGGTTTGGTTTTCGGTTTTCACATTATATTAAAAAAAGTTAATAAACTCATTTTCCCTTTTCATTTGTTTGTTTTGTTTTTGTTTTTTTTTTTATAAAAAACAATTTCATTATAAATATGAAATTACATAAAAGACCATATATTCAATAGTTCAATTATAAATTACTCACGCTACCATGATCATCCAAATCCAAATTCCAAATAGTTAATGACAAGTAATATGAAAAAAAAGTAAAGTTAGGAGAAATTACTTAAAAAATATATTGACATTTGAAGGATAGTTTTTTTTAGGATGGATAAAAAACATTTATTATAAGAGATTTATATTTATTGATATTCAAGACTTTAGAAAATTTTCTAAATAATGAAAGGAAGATGATTTTGTATGATTTATTGACAATATATATATTTCGGTTTGATTTGATTTTTATTGGTTTTTTAAAATGAAAACCAGAACCGATCCAATATTTTTCGATTTTTTCAAATTATAAACTGATATGTCAACTTTGTGTTAAAAAACCGATCCAATTCATTGGATTGGATTAGTTCGGTTGGTTTTTCAATTTTTGTATGCACTCCTAATTTTAACCAATAATAATCTAACACCAAAGATTAATTCTATAAATAGATAATGATTAGTCAATTGATGAATACATTTGCAAATTATAAAATTTTAACATTATTCAAATAAATTTGATATTTAAAAAGTTTTTTAAACAAAACAATTAGAGAAGACAAAATGACAAATATTAATAAAAAGGAGAGATTATGTTCAAATGAAATACAAATTTTGTTATAAAAATGGTCCATACAAATAAAATATAAAAAAGAAAAAATTCACAACAAACTCTCTACCAAAATCCACATTCAAACTTCCCAAAAAAAAAAAATTACATGAGTTATTATTTGCAATTTTTATGCATAACTCCATGTCCAAACAAAATTTTACAAAGTTTTCAAAAAAAAAAAAAAACAAAATATTACAAAAATCTTAAATTTCGTGGAAATTATTAATACAAACACCACATTAATAATTTGTGGAAGTTTACAACAAAAATTGATATTTTTCAAAGAAAAAAAAAAAAGAAAAGGAAAATGAAGACGACATCGTTTTATCTAAAGGAAAGAATGGGTAAGAACAGTGTAATGACGCCGTTTTCTTTATAATTGGCCTCGCAGAGTGGGAAGTTGAAGGCTTAAAGAAGGCGGGGGAACGTTAGGGTTTTAGAGTGAAATTTGAGATTTGCAGAGAGGAGCCATGAGCAGAAGCTTGGGAATTCCAGTGAAGCTACTCCATGAAGCCGCCGGCCACATCGTGTCGGTGGAGCTTAAAAGCGGCGAGCTCTACAGAGGAAGCATGATCGAGTGTGAGGATAACTGGAACTGCCAGCTCGAAAACATCACCTACACCGCTAAGGTACTCCTCTTTTTTCCATTTTGTTGTTCGTCGTAAGATTATGCAATTTTATTATTATTATTTTTTTTTCTGTTAATCGCATCCTTACGTTTTTTGGGTTTTAGGGCTTAGTTCATTTCCCCCATTCTGCTTGTCTCTAATGCTGCCTACTGCAATGTCTAGTTCAAGTACTTTACGAACTTCGTAAAAACCCTAATTTGGTTTAGTTTCCAAGAATTTGTGAATTCAAACGCCGTGTTCTTTTCTTTTTGTACAAAATCTGCGTTGGTAATATCATTTACACATGGTTATAGCGCCAGAAAGTTTAATGGGAAGGAACACCTATTGCATTCCCCCACCGACCTACTGGTAGGTTTGTCACTAACCCAAGAGGCAACAACTTCTAATGGAACTGATAATCGGCTAGAGTGCATTCATTGATTAGCAAGGGCGACCCCAAACTCCACACCAGGTTCAATGTGATGGAGTTAATTTGCTTCCCTAGATCTGCAGAGCTTACTATGTCAATTACTCGCTTGTGGACTGGAAACTCAAAACTGTCCCATGTGTTGGTACCTTCACGACATCGAGATTTTCTGGTTGTAATGTGAAGAACCTTGGGTTCACATGTTAATTGTGCACGTCGGTTCCTCTGTCCAATGTGCTGTTTGATTGCTACTTATTGGCTATGCAATTCAAAATCACCAAATCGAATAGGATTGATTGGCATTGTCATAGACTCATATTGATTAATTGGAAAGCAAATGTTTTCTATTAATTTATGGAATTCATTAAGGTTTACTGTTTTTCTTTGTTTAACCAATTATTGATTTGCTTATAATAATTGTTGTTCAATGTCTCTGAGGTTTTTTTTTTCCATTTGCCTGCGTATATATGTAGTTGTGATTCATGTTCTTCAGGTTCACTTAATGTGTTGTCTTCTGCAGGATGGGAAGGTCTCACAGCTTGAGCACGTTTTCATCCGAGGAAGCAAAGTCAGGTATTTGTACAATCCCTTGTATTATAGACTATCCAACCACTTCTTAGTTCTTACTCTAGGAGATTCTCTTAGGATTTGATGGACATGTTGACATCTGTTTGTGTATGATAGGTTTATGGTCATACCAGACATGCTGAAGAATGCTCCAATGTTCAAGCGTCTTGATGCTAGAATTAAGGTATTTCAACTTAGTTACTATGAATTTTAAATCAGAGGGAATCCGTGGTTGCTTTATCTGTTTCCTAACCCTTGCTTTCTGGATCTTGAAGGGTAAGGGAGCCTCACTTGGTGTTGGCAGGGGCAGGGCTGTTGCAATGCGAGCTAAAGTAAGGCCTACTGGATCTTAATTTAAGTATAATGATGATTTACTCTGAAATACATCAATGAAATTGATTGTTATCTAAAAAGGATAATTATTCTTTGGATAATTTATTCCCTGAAATATGTTTTGAATCAGTACGAAGATCAACATACATCCCTTTTGTGCATTTCCATGCATGAGATATTTACTTTAGTTGACAGGTTTCTGATTCAACAATCTGGGAGAAATTAGTGAATATTTAATGGCACAATGATCCTCCTAATTCTCTCTTGAAGGAATCCAGAATTTAGGTTCTTTCACAGAGCATGTAGGAACCCACACAGAGTAGGGGGATTGGTGATAAGATTAGGAGGGAAAACAATTAAGTGTTTAAAAATAGTGTACATTATAGATTTTCTTTAAATTAATATGTGGTAACCTCTATTTTCTCTAGGCTCAAGCTGCTGGCCGTGGAGGTGCACCTGGTCGGGGTGCTGTGCCATCTGCTAGAAGGTGATGAAGCCATGAATATGTTGTTATGTCCTTAGTCCAAGCCTCGATAGTCATTGGAGTATTTACATTCAGGTTTCATTAGTGCTGGTATTGACATCCTCAACACTGAAGAAAAGCTGTGCGTTATTCCATTTTGTTGAAAGCGGGGCCTTTACCTTAATCAACTTCATTAGTTACTTTTCTACTTTAAGCCCATTTTATGTTGAGAACGAACCATCTGTTAACCCCTTGCTCAACTTTGTTATGTATGTATCGAACGTTCTTTGCATCTTTCAATAGTTATCACTATAATAGGAGTATTGTCTTTGTGCTATCAATTCTACTCTTAAATCATTTGCTATTTTTCATGTGGCGGACTGTGACACATGATCCACCGATATTATGTTTCCCTTCATAAACATGCCCTAACAAAAGGAAATCTGATTTCAAATGGTTTACTATTTACAGGAATGTTTCTCATAAATTTACCGGGCCAGGGGTAGGTTTTCTAATGGAGATGGTTAAAGAATATCATCTATTATTAATTTTCTTACCAACAAATAATTGTATGATTCTCGAGATTAGTAAGAATCTAATATATGAAGAATCCATTTTGAAGCCAATATTGCATCATTCTATTTGTTGGCCATGCAAAGAAATGCAGAGATGCTTGTATAGGATGCAACATCACCGTTCTGTTAGTACACAAAACAGGAGATTGTCCATACCAATTGGTTTAAATTGATTTTCATCTTAACTTACAAAATATATATATATATATTTTTTTTATAGAAATTGCGAGCTTTGCTCTCCTATATCCAGTGGTGTGAGGTGTGATACTATGTCCCAAGACCTGGATTTGAGATCCTTCAAGAATTTTTTTAGTTTAAGTGCTTCACAACAGTCTTGAACCATGGACGTTTGAAAGAATGTATTTCGAAATTTGTAGCTTTAACTAATAAGACTGTTCTTTGAGACCAAAAAAAAAAAAAGTGAAACCTTAGGATAGGATGAGTCACTTATTTATAACCAAAGATAGATTGAAGGAGATCGTGTAAATGAAATTATCAAAACGTGAGATCGTGGGTCTGATGGAAACGAATTGAAACACATAAAAGAAATGAATTGCTATCAATTTGTAGGTTAAAGATTCGGAAAGGGAGTGTGCTATATTTTATGTGGGCTTCTATATCATTTTACAAGGCCAAGTTCCTATTTTTGTTGAAATATTTTCGAACAATCACATTCCTAGAACTATTTTACCATTTTTTTATAATTTTTGAAAAAAACCCCTTAAAAATTGAATTCCAAAAAAAAAAAAAGTCAGTACGTATTTTTTAATGTCATTTAACATTTGGTTAAAAAAATAAAGAAATTTACCTTAGGAGCATATTCTACCTTTTGTATTATATTTGCAACATAATTTTTAAAATAATTCATCTGTAACACAATTTGTAAAATAATTCATCTATAACACATGATTGATAGAATTCAATTTGGATTTCCGACTACAAATGAATTAATTTTGATTTTATAGTATAGATGAAAATACTTCATCCAAAATCCCCTAAAAAGAACCAATTTTCTAGCAAGGAGAAAGAGAGATGTTATTTTGGAGGTTTGGCAGGAAGACGATGGAAGTTTAAAGTTAGAATATAAAAGCGAGAAAAGATTGGGACGCCATGAAAAACAGCGTAAGCCACGGGTGGTTGCTCTTATAAAATCCCGATTCTATGTTTTACTCTTCATTCCACAAAATCAATCCTCACTTCTTGTTTGCGTTCTAATCTCCTGCCAATGGATCCTTCCAAGGTATTATATTTCCTTCTTTACGCCTTTAATTAATAATAATATATTCATTGGATTTTGATTTTGATATGTGTTTTACGTGTACACACACACGGTGCAGCATATCCCTTCAAGTGCTTCCAACTCTCCCTACTGGACTACCAATTCCGGTGCTCCCGTTTGGAATAACAACTCCTCCTTGACCATTGGCCCCAGGGGTATATATCAAAATATTAATTAATTTCCCATATATATATATAATTAATACTCAAATGTGGCTCCATGTATGTATGTATATATATATATATATGCAGGTCCTATTCTCTTAGAGGATTATCATCTAGTGGAGAAACTTGCCAACTTCGATAGAGAGCGGATTCCAGAGCGTGTTGTCCATGCTAGAGGCGCTAGTGCTAAAGGCTTTTTTGAGGTCACTCATGATATTGCCAACCTTACTTGTGCCGATTTCCTTCGTGCCCCCGGAGTTCAGACTCCCATTATTGTACGTTTCTCCACTGTCATCCATGAGCGTGGCAGCCCCGAAACGCTCAGAGATCCCCGCGGTTTTGCTGTCAAGTTCTACACCAGGGAGGTTGATTCGTGATTTAACATAATTCAAACCTAATTGCATGCTTTTTTATTTATGACCTCACGCTAATAATGCAAATTCTTTTATTACTCTCTCTCTCTCTCAGGGTAATTTTGACCTTGTGGGCAACAACTTCCCTGTATTTTTCATCCGAGATGGTATGAAATTTCCGGACATAGTTCATGCTCTTAAACCGAATCCCAAGTCCCATATCCAGGAGAATTGGAGGATCCTCGACTTGTTTTCGCACCATCCGGAAAGCCTAAACATGTTCACATTTCTATTTGATGATCTTGGGATCCCACAAGACTACAGGCACATGGACGGTTCAGGTGTCAACACTTATACTCTGATCAACAAGGCAGGGAAAGCACAGTATGTGAAATTTCACTGGAAGCCTACCTGTGGAGTGAAGTGTTTGATGGACGAGGATGCTGTCCGCGTTGGAGGAACCAATCACAGCCATGCTACTCAGGATCTGTATGAGTCAATTGCAGCTGGCAACTTACCTGAGTGGAAGCTTTTCATTCAGACTATTGATCCTGATCATGAAGATAAATATGACTTTGACCCTCTAGATGTAACCAAGACCTGGCCTGAGGATATTTTGCCCTTGCAGCCAGTTGGTCGCATGGTTTTGAATAAGAACATTGATAACTTCTTTGCGGAGAATGAACAACTCGCCTTTTGTCCTGCCATTATTGTTCCTGGAGTCTACTATTCAGATGACAAATTGCTTCAAACTAGGATCTTTTCCTATGCTGATACTCAGAGGCATCGTCTTGGACCGAACTATCTGCAACTCCCGGTTAACGCACCCAAGTGTGCCCACCACAACAATCACCACGATGGTCTCATGAACTTTATGCACCGAGATGAGGAGGTATATTGCTGACTTATTTTTTGTTGTCTTTAATTATCTCTAAAAGTTGTTAACGTGACAAGAGGAACGCTTAGAAAACTCCCCAAAGCCTAATCATTATATAGTATAATTGCCTACCTAAATGACTACCAAACTATTATTATAGGGACTTAACAACTCTAACTAATTACAAAGTAACCCCAAGTTACTAATGTTTCTGTTTTAGTGTCTTTGGTGAGCATTTAAGTGAATCATACCAGCTGATTCCATTCTGTTGCTTGGTAGTTTCGTTGTTCCAATCATTGTCTTTGATTTTGCTTTGCTTCAGGTCAATTACTTCCCTTCAAGGATCGATCCTGCTCGACACGCCGACAAGTACCCTCAGCCATCTGCTGTCTATACTGGAAAGCGTGAGAGGGTGAGTGATCATTATTTTACGTTTTGATTCTATGTTTTAACATCAAGAGATTCATGTTACTGCTAACCTACGCCAGGCCGTGATTGAGAAGGAGAACAACTTCAAGCAGCCTGGAGAGAGATACAGATCTTGGCCACAAGACAGGTAACCTTTTTTTTAATCAATGGATGTTTTTAGAGGATGCGTGCATTGTTGTTTTGTATATCATATGAATGTGTTGGAGGGGTTTTGAAACCACGATTTTTTGTTTGTTTATATCGCAGGCAAGAACGATTTTTCCACAGATGGGCCGATGCTTTGTCTGAAACCCGTGTCACTCATGAAATCCGCACCGTCTGGGTTTCATACTGGTCTCAGGTTCGTATCTTCGATATTACTTGCAGCTGCAACAATAGTGGTTTAGGGGAGTTGCTTTTGTGAGTTTTAATGGTGTGTTTTGATGGTATTTTTGCACAGGCGGACAAGTCTCTTGGTGATAAGCTTGCAGCTCATCTCAAAGTGAAGCCAAGTGCTTGAGGATGTGTTCCATTTGTGGTTCTTCTGGTCACTGAGTTATTAAAGTATACGGAATTTGGAAGCCATTTGAGATCATGCCGTTTTGATATTTGCATGTCTCTCATGTCACTATTCGACTTAAATATGTCCATCTTTTTTTCATTCTTATATATACAAAAATATGTCAATCCAATAATGCTATTATTTGTGATTTTCAATCTAATAAAAACTATGGTTTGTGTTCAATCTCACACATATTACCGTATGGTCTCAATGGTTGCGCCTTTATCCTTCATTTATGTTATTGTTGAACATCTTTTTTGACTACCATGATTTTCATTTTTTTGTCTCCACTCATTTTCTCATTTTCCACCTACACGAAAATTTAACGGCCCGAGAAAAATGGACTTTTCAATGTGGGAGGGTATTGTGAGTACACATCAGCATAGTCAAGGCCCTGCTGGTAGGTCTCACTGTGCATGGTCAGACGAAGGAGACCTGCACCTATTTTCCCCAGTGTAATGTTAATGAAAGTTTTGGAATTCACTATTTGTAAGAAATTCTTTTTGCTCTTTTGTCCCTTTCCCCCCTTTCATTTCTGTATAAAGAGGGAATGAGATTGTAACCTAATACTAATACAGTAATACTCACTAATTTGAATAGAAAATACTGAGGTCATAGAGATTACAATTGGCAATCCCTTACTCTATTTTCGTGATTACTTTAGTTGGTTTGTTGATTAGCTAATGAATTGATTCCTTTTCTCAAAAAAGAAAAAAAAAATAAATAAATAAAATTTAGTAGATTAGTCAAATCTAAAAAATAATTATAAATATAATCACTTAAAAAATAGTAATATACTGATATTAGTTTGTGAGAAGCAATTCAATTTCTAAAAAAAATGTTTGGTTAGACATTACAATGCAGGGGTATGGTGTTGACTGTTGTAAGTTGTCACGTTGCTTTTTTAAGTTCACTTGACGTGCAAATTATCACAAATTTGCTTTTTAGAATTAAATATCAGCAACTATAGAAAGAAAAAAAAAAAAAAAAGGAAAAACTTTTGTTTGATTTGACACGTAATGCAACACAAATCAAAGAGCCTATTATTGTCCTCATATTTAGCTATTGGGCACTGCAAAATTCACTTATGGCCACCGGTTGATTGGGACCATTCTTTTAGCTATAGAAATCAAGGCCTTGATACAATTTTTCTACATTTTAAGTCAAATTATCATTTAACTTTTTACTTCTGATTTTTTTAATGGGCTTATTAAGTGACGATAACACATAATCTCTTAATCATTAGCTTATATTTTTACTTTCAATTCGTATCTATATAATTTGATCAATCTTCTAAATTTATAGTTCATTGAGTGACACGTTTTCTTTAAACGTCTATAATAGAAAGGTGAAGAGGATTTATATAAAGTAAAAGTGGATAAAATAGAATTTTTGAGAGAAAAGGAAATGGGTAGATAAAAGGGTCAAATATTGATGTACATCTTCAAGAACTCAATTTTCATTTTCATCTTGTATTCACAAAAAAAAAAAAAAAGAAAATTCTTCCAGAATTACAAAGATAAATATCTTTGAGGGTGTAAATAGGTAGAATTGGGTCTCGTGTAAATAGGTTGAATTGGGCTTGGTTGAGAGAATATTATAGACGGACCTAAATTTTTGGGTCGAGTCGAGCTTGGTTGGATCATCGAGTTGTTTTCTCTTAAAAAATTGAATATATTTTTGTTATTTACTTTATATTTTTAAATAAATCAACATAATAATATATTTTAAAGACTTAAATAAGGGAAATAATATTTGGAGAATAAAAAGTTCAAAAATAATAATGAAATTTTAAAAAAAAATTAAAGTAATTATATGCCTATATAATTATGTTGGTGGCGTGTTGGCTTGATTGATTTGTTGTAATCCATTTCGAGCATAGTCCTAGGGTTGGTGTTTGTGGTCCCCTTCTCCAATTTGAACTAAAAAAAATTGTGTTATTGGTAAAAATAATTATTTTTAAAACTTAATAATAAATTCAGGTCACACGGGTTAACCCAAATTAATTTTTGGTTAACCCATAAACCAACCCAACCCATCAAATCAGGTTGGGTTGTTCGAGTTATTCGATTTTTCGGGTTGTTTGAACACCCCTAAATATCTTACAACTCGTAAGTTACAAGAAAGGTTCATTTAGAGAGATTTGATCAAACTATATAAGGTGTAACGCTCGAGGTTAATAAAGGTACATGAATGAACCTTGTTGACATCTAAACGAGAGGCATATCATGAAGATATATGGAAGTCACATATAAAAAAGACTTAGAAAAAATTGATAATTACTACATATACAAACGTGATGCATCTTTCCTACTATGGCTCAATCGTAGAAACTTCAAAGTTAAGTGTGCTTAACTTGCAACAATTCTATGGTGTTGAAAGTCAAAAGTTGGTTTGTAACCATTTGTAAGTATCTTTATATGTTTAGCTTATTTCTATTTTTAGGGTTATTAGTTGAGAAGTCTTACTGATGACTCTTAAATAGAATGAGAATTCTTGCTATTCTTTGATCATTGTTTGTAGTTATTATTTAAAATCCAGTGCGAAAATGGTATGTATATTAAGAAAAAGGTGTAATTAGCTAATGCTTACGCATTAGAGGAATAAACTTTAAGAGATGAATTTAAGTGCAAAAAATATTAGAATTAGCACACTAAGCGCGTATTTAGCAAAGCTTATGCAGATAAACTATTTTGCAGGTAAATGCGATGCAGAACAATGTGGGCTGAGAAGTCGAACGCGCGATACACGCGTAGTGACATTCGGAGAAGCGCCAAGGCACCGTAAACGAAATAAGAAAGAATTAAATGATGGCAAGATGTTGACTAACCAGACACTAGAGAGACAAGTTGCAGAAATTACGAGATTCTTCCCTTAACCACACGAACATAATTGGCAGAATTATACAAGAAAAGAGAGCGCGTTGGCTGATCTATGCTTATTCTGGAATATTCGAAGGATGGTTATAAAAGGAGACCCTATGTAATAAAAAATAAGGGAGATTTTACCGAACAAAGTTTATATCGTTTTCTCTGTCGAAACTCATTTCAATTCAGTAATACTATTTTAGTAGGTTAGTATTAAGTCTTTAATACTTTAAATAGTTTAGGAATAAATGCGTAACTACTGCATACATAGCGTTGTCGTAGCATTACATCAAGTCACAGTGAGAGTCGGGTTTGATGCGAACGGAAGCGGAAGCGGAAGTTTATAAGGCGTAGTATGATAGTTACCCCTTACCGCATGTTTCTTTGATATCGCATTGCTATTACTTCCCATGAGTATCCTAGTCTAGCTTTAATCTCTCATAATCTATTTTACAACTGTTATATCTCTTTTATGCTTTTTAACCAATCAATCACAACTACTGTTGTGAAATATCCAAACAAACAAATTAAGAAATAATAATTAAAGAGAATGATGACATGGCAGCTTGGATTTCGCCAAAGTGAAATCTCTACTCTGATTAAACGAAATGTGTGTGATTTTCCAAGAGTGTGCAAGTATACACAGTCTTGTTGTAGTAAGTTTTAAAGTAAGTACAAGTCATCTCCACAGGGATTAGTGATTAACATTATGCATAAGCAAAGTTCAAAGAGTTGAGTTAACATGGGGGAAAGTGTTGTAAAGAAACTAAACTAAGCGAAATAAAAGTAATGTGACTTAACTAGGGTAAAAGCATCGAAAGGAGAATAAGACTTTTCGGAGCGTTTCGCTTAGGCGAAACGACGTTAAGCTAAAAAGCGAACTACTGATGGCTTCTCTTTGGCTCTCTCGAGCTCCTAGTTTGGTTCTCTCGAACTCAAACAACACTAAAACCACGCAAACAACACTAGGCGAACCTAATCTCTAAGTGTTCTTTCATTAGCAAGCAAAGCTTAGCAGTCCTAATGTTATACATGCAAGTTCACTCTATTTCCTTCTCTCGAAACAAAATAAAGACATACACAATGGATCAGACAGAATGTATTTCGAGTTAATGCAGCAAGCATAATAGTTTGACATCTCGCTACAGCTTCGCTTAGGCGAAGTACTCCTACTTACCTACTTCCTTCCAATGAAGAACTTAACTACTCATAACGATAAATCAATTCAAAGAAAAGTAGAAACAACAGTACATCTTCATTAAAAACAACAAATAACAACGTTTTCTACAAACTAATGCTAAGGAGAAAATAAACGAAAGCAATAAAAAGAGAAACAAAGTTAAGAAGAAGCCTGGTCGGAATCGTAAAGACAGCAATTCTAACTTAGCTCTGGCGAAATCTCTGCAACTCAGGCTAGTTACGACTGTGCTAAAGCTAACTACTAAACAACTAGAAATGAGAAAAACAACTAATTTACAGCTAAAACTAAGGAATTTTTTATCAGAATTTAGCTTGACGGATGATCGACCCAAAAAATGGGTGACCATTTCAATGAATGATAAGGGCAGCTATTTATACTTCTTGCTTCAAACGACAAGGTCTGCTCCACGATCCTGACATTGCCTAAAGCCTACTTTACGATCGTCGCTCAGCCAAAAGCCTGCTCTATTACTGACATTCTTGCTCCACGATCTGAGTTGTCGGCTGCGTCAAAGCGGACACACAGCGACGGCTGAGATTGAAAGGCATTTTTCAGATCTTTGACACGTGTCCTTGACTTATATATTTTTCCTAGCATGTTATGCTGCTTGAACCAACTTTGTTTAAGCAAAATCCTTGGCAATTCTTCATATTACGCTACGGTGTGGAATATTTTCAAGGCTCGTTCGCTGGGCTGACTTCACTTGCACAAGCTCCCCTTTGTGAATTTCGTTTCGCTTCATCAGGAATGTTGTAGACAAACTAGAAAATATCAATTCTTTTTAATACTTACAAATTTGCACACATTCAAGCATGTTTTGCTACAACAAACATCTAAAATGCATCATAATCAGAAAACTATAAGTTGTTTTGCTTAAGCATAACATTTGGTATGATGGGGTGAAATTCAATATTAAATTATTTAATTATAGCAAATTATTATAAAAATATATTCTTTTGAGCTACTTTAACTCTCAATTCTTGAGAGTTATCACACCCCAAAACTTACCTATTGCTCATCTCGAGAAATATCTCAATTTTAAATTGAGAGAATTTTCTTTTTCCTATTTTTCCTTTGCAACAACGAACGTCATTTTTCAACTTTGCTAAAGCCATCAACAAATCAATTAGAGAATTCAAATAAATTTCTAAGTAAAGTTCTTTTATAACTGGACCATGCCCAAAGCTTTTAAAGTTTAGGAGCTTCTGATTTAAAATGTCGCTTAAGGCAAATGATTTTGCAATTCCCTTTTGGTTTAGAACTCTAACTTCATGGTTCTAATAGCTTTTACTAATCAATTGGATTTAGCCCTTCGCTTTAAGCTTTTCGCTCCGTTTCTGCTTGGTACATCTCATCTTTTGCTTAAGCGAATTCTTTCCTTTTACAGCTCGCAGGTAATCCCTCACTTACGTTTCCTTCTATCGCTTGCTCAATTTTCATCGAATGTTTGATATAATGATAGATACGCAATGTTAGAGCAAGTGACAGCGGAGAGTTAATCCCAGAAACTTGGGCTACTAGCCCTTTGATTCACTTTACTCTCGTGAATATTTGGGAAAATTTTGAATTTTTTTTCATGTTTTTATCCAACTTTGGGTTTAGGCTTGCAATTCTCTCCTTTTACTTCAGCGAAATGGCAACTATCCAATTAATTTCTCTACGCTGAATCGCTCATGACGCATGCTTATTTTATGCGCTTTGAGCATATTTATATTTGTTTCGCTTCGGTAAATTCCACCCTCAAACTTGGACTTTTCATTGTCCCAATGAAAACACTTAGCACCAAACTTAAAGTTTCCTAGAAATTTAAGGCGTGGGTTAGATCTAATTGAGTTCACTCCGGCTAAAAGATTTCCTCAAAATTAAGTTTCTAAACTTAATGAAATTGCGAAGGTTTTGGCTATGACTTCGCTCACTTTGGCTTATAAACTTCGCTCCAGCATCGAAGAGTTATAAAATTACTAGAAAAAGAAATGAGTTTGAATTGCACAGAGAGAAAGTTCATGAAAATTCGCAAGAAAAATAACAAAGTTCACCGAAGCGAAATATCATAGTATTGATATTAAATCTTTACATGCGGGCTTACAAAAATATGGATTCAAAATAAGCGAAAAGCAGGCATGCATTCATACAAAAATGTTTAAGGAATAGAAGAAAAATAAGCAGAGGACTTTCATCCATTCTTGATTTGATGGAGCTTCGCTATGATGATCTTTTCGTGGGAGCACAAACTCAAGCATTTCAGGTAAAACTGGGGCACCTTCATATTGGCTAAAAAATTGTTGAAGGACTCGATCTCGCTCCTGGCGATGCTCTAGATAAGCATCAAACCTGGCAGTTAAGGTCTTCAGCTACTTAATTCCTTCATCGCTTTCGACCGAAGACGCTGCCGCTTTCTTACTTGCTTTGCTCTTGCGAGATGCTTTTGCTATGGATTTTTTAGAGGGGCACAACGGCTTTTGCCTTGGCAGAAGTAAGTCATTTGGCTTGCCCTTAACTCCTTGGTAGGCGCAGAATGCGAAAATGAAGGGCAAAAAGAAGAAGTGACTTGAGCGCTTTCCCGCTAGGTGCTGATTTCGCTAGCAATGATTCGTCCCACAATGATGGTGAGGCCAGCCATTATAGCGTTAATCAGAAGCGCTCGCAACTGCATCATTGTTGAGTCATGCATTGTAAGGACTCGACTCTAAAATGGTTCTAAATCCGGTCCTTACTCAGCATGCATGAAATTAAAAACCATTAAATTCGACAAGTAAGACAAGCAACAGAAACTTTAACATTTGATAGAAAAATGGCAATCCAAAAACCGTTATTAAAACCAATATAATTTAAAGCCTCTGGCAAGTATATGAAAACAGCACTAAAACAATTCTTCCAAAATAGTCTAAACATGCTGAAAACATAAAATAAACGAAAGAGACTATGCAACAGACTCCCATGATCAGTCAGCTCCTCCTCTAGCTGCCCCGGTGCTGTCCCAAGTTACCTGGTGGAAAAACCACCGAAATAAGGGTGAGTACAAAGGCACTCAGTAAGAATCCCCAACTGGGGTACAGTATGCAAGTCACATCATCTAGCAACATAGCATACAAGCAGAACATCATCACAAAGGCAGTCTCAGCATAAGTACATCACAGCATGCTCAAACCATTGAAAGTCTCTAACTTTCAGCTAAGGATCCACTGTGGATCTCCAGATGGGTTATCGATATAACCCCTAGAATCTCAAAAGTCTCTAACTCTCGGCTGTGGTGACCAGCTCACTATGCTAATTCTAGACACTTGAAAGAGTACCTAAGCGTCGGGCTCTAAACTAAAAGGAAAGGTGTACTGATACACTAGCCCGTGGGAGCTTTCATCCCGGCATCTAATGTACATACGCGCACACTGTATGCTCCTGCAAACTGAATAAATGTAGGCCTACACAAACTGTGTCGGTCCAGGTGCGCTAAGACTAGAAAAGGTGAGCACTGATCCACAGCAAGCAGGAGGCCCTCAGCACCATACTGTGGCAGCCTGAATCACACCCAACGTCTGAAGCTAAAGGTCGTCCCAAGGCAGGCTTGCACCAAGGAAAGGACCCCGCTCTAGCAGGCCACAAACT
>JBBMKA010000022.1:477850-504996 GCA_037833695.1 Sechiopsis laciniata | reverse complement strand
ATCTTATATATATTAATAGAGGATGAGTTCTCTCCTCAATCATAAAGAGAGAAATATTTCTATTTTATAAATATAATATGAACAAGTAAAAGTAAATAAATTTGTTTTAGATGACATTTTTTGGTGCTCTATTTTAATTATAGTTTTTTCTTATATAAAGATTTTTTTTTTTTCATTTTTCAGTTTTTGACTTTTACTATTTGTCATACTTCTTTAAAATTATATTAATTGAAGAGTAACACTAATTGAAGTCAATTAAATGCATGATATTTATTTTTTCGTTTTTTTAACTAGATTTGTCCCAATTTTTTTGATAGGCACGAAGTTCTTTTACAAAATTAGTCACTCATAAATTCTTCTTAATTTATTATTATTACACATGAAAAGTTCCCTAAAAAAAGTAATTAAAAGATTTTTTTTCCAATAAAAATGAAATATATTAAGAAAAGGGGCAATTTTTGTTGCACGGCTTCACAAACTCCAAACTCAATTTGATAACATATGGCAAAAATGTTGCTTTTAGAGAAATTAGATTAAATTAGATTAAATTAGGCTAGAGGTAGTTTTATACCTTGTAGATTACAAATTTAGTTTTTAATTTGAAAAATATTAAAGTTTATCTTAGGTATAAATGATGTAATGTTTTGTAATTTGTTGATATTATGAATTAAATAGTTAATTGGATAAAAATCAAGTTGTTAATTTCTACGTTCTCAAAAAAAAGTTGTTAATTTCTACACAAACATTAAATTGTCAATATTCAACCACTTGATTTAACTGCTAAACTTTTAAAATTATAGATTTCAATTTATTTATTTTGTTGTAAATACTAAATTACAAAATTATATAACCAAATTTAGAATTCAACAAAAATTGTTATTTAAGGGTGGTGATATCACATCAATATTTTCTGTGAAACTTGTTCAAATTAGCCTGTTTTTCAGTGTCGTATCACAAGACAGTAGAGAAATTCAAATGGGATTAATAAAAACGAGCAAAATTGGATTTCAACAAAAAAAAAAAAAATCAAATCAAATTACTTTTTTGCACTAATTTGGTTATTTCAAATTCTGTCGTCTCTGAAACAGAGTTGTTTGTTTTGGTCAAGAATGAAAGGCTTTAAAACCACTAAACCCCACAAAACAACCAACATTATCATGTCCACCACCACCTCTTTTTTCAGATTATGACATTTCTTCATTTCTTCATTATAAAAGTGTTCAAAAATTTATTTTATTTATTTTTATGACAGAAGTATCCAAATTTAGAAAATTTAACACATTCAAAACCAATAAGGCAATAACATAATCATTCAGCATTTAATCTCAACACCAAATGCAATGATGTCAAAGCCATGTGATCCATACGAATCACATCTCTTTCTACAAATCTCCCATTATTTATGAGTTATTTCTCTCAAAGCAAGTAGATTTGAAATAAAATTTTTATACATATATAATATGGTATAGAGACTTCATTAAACCTAAATAGATATTGAGTTCGCTAAAATGAATTGTAATTCGATTCAAAGTTGGATAGCCCAAAATGATAATATCTTGACAATCACGTTGAAAATCTCATCTAAAAAAATGAAGCCTTTTTGACATTTATATGATAGATGAGTTTATTAGTTTATGTAAATATTTATTAATTTTGATAAGTGTATTTAGTCAATAACCATAGCCATAATATTGATTTGATGGTACGACGTAATATTGGCTTGATTATAAGAAGTAATTTTAGTTCAATTATATGCATAATTCTATATCGTAATCTTGTATCTCCATAATATTATGTCCTACCATCAAGCCAATATTATCGCCACTAAATACACACACTAAAATTAATAAATATTTACATAAATTAATAGAGTTATTTTTTTTTTTCGAAGAGACTAATAGAGTTATTTATCGCATCAATTAGGGGTGATTTCGGTTCGTTTTTTGTCGGTTTTATACCAAACCGACAATTGAACCGATATTTTCTGTTTTCAAAAAATGGATCTGATTCATGTCCTATACAACCATTGGTTCGATTTTTAATTGGTTAGGTTCGATTTTGGATCCGATTGGACATGTTCAATTTTTTTTTTGTCAATTCTTAAAAATTATGTATCCCAATATAAAAGGAATTTTCGTTCATTCGTTCACCATGTCAATAAATGACAAGGATTCAAATATTAACAAGTTCGGTCTTTACATCCGATTTTCTTTTGTAAAATTAGTTTCAAATAGATAATGATATCTAATATGAAAAAAAGTAAAGTTTGAGAAAGTTACTTGAAAATTATATTGACATTTGAAGGATAACAAAACATTTACTATAAGAGATTGATTTTCAAGACTTTAGGACATTTCTAAATAATGGAAGAAAGATGATTTTATATGACTTTTTGACAATATATATATATATTTCGGTTTAGTTCGATTTTTATTGATTTTTTCAAACGAAAATCGAAATCGATCCAATATTTTCGATTTTTTCAAATTACAAACAGATATGTCCAATTTTGTGCTAAAAAACCGATTCGATCCATTGAACTTGATTGGTTCGGTTTGATTTTTTCAATTTTTTGTTGCACCCCTAACATCAATAATTGATTTTAGATGAAATTTTATATCATTTAATATTCTTTTAAGTTTTTCTTTTTTTAAATTTTTGAGTGTCGGTGTTAACTAATACCTATTTCGACTAATCTCACCAGAAAACAATATGATTCTTTAAGATTAGATGTCAAAGAACATTGGGAAATTAATATCTAGATGGGAAATTTATATATATATATATACTTGTCTACTCTTTCTAAGATTTTCTTCATCACAGAGCCAACGGATAGATGATTACATTTTCTTTTTAGTTTTAGAGCAAAGATCCACTAATTTCGTGTATTCCCCTTGTTTTTTTTAGAACAAAAGTTTGAATTCAATTGGGAAATTCCTTCAATATGATCAGTGTTTATGAAGAGGGATTAAAACTAAAAAGAACGAATTTGCTTGTGTCAGCAGGTGTGGAGAGAAACCCACATGGAGAAAGAGTCTGAACAAACTTGAACTGAATTTTAAAATGCAAATGGTTGATGAGCTCATCTTTTGATGAAGTTTCTTTTAGATTTGTTTATCCCATTTTTTATAGTGGGTGTGGCTGACGTTTGAATCTTAAACTCATTAATATCATACTAAACAAAAAGCAAATGCTTAATAATGTAGGGTGTTTTAAATTAATCCTTTTTTAATCTAAATTTCGTTAGTGGGAGGTTCATTGGATGCAGCGTAAGCAGTCAGATTTGTGCACATGGCAGTAAGCTTTTCATTTTTTTTCTTGAGATTGCAGGTTATTTTTCAGAAAAATCAGCATCTGGGTCGTTGTTTATATCGTCAAAATTTAAAATTCTTCACATTTTCCAACTGGGTTTTGCTAAAACTTTTGTACCCATCTGCATTTTCATCATTTTGTTCTTCAGTTCGTACAATAATTTGTTGTTAGTGTGGTGGATAATCCAAAGGATTAAAGAGAAGAGCAAAGTAAGGTGGGTATTTGAAGTGGGGGGAGCCTGCAATTGCTGGTGTAATTATTAGTTTATAGTTTTAAATCCATTGATTTGAAAGATTCTGATTCTGATGGATTCTTTTGAATTTAATAATTTTGGTTACCCTAATTAAATATTCCTAATAACTATAGAGAGATTTGTTCTTTAATCTCAATGGGGGAGAAAACCTAGCAGATTTATCTTTCATTTTCCCTTTCCTTCTCATTTATGTCTCTCAAGTTGACTTTACAGCGAGAATTCCAAAGCCGGACGCAAAGGGCTTGGAGTATGTGGATGTGGGGTCGTGTTCGAGAGCTTCAAAGGGAGAATCTTGAGCGTTAGAATCGTACTGAATAAAGGAGTTTACAGCTTAGAACTTGGTGATTTTGTGGTTTAGGTTGCAAAAGCTAAAAATACTTTTGATTTTTGAGATTTTTGAGGTGATCATTCATTCATTTCCCTTTTGCATATCTTCTCATGTGTCCCTGTTCTTCAGACACTTCATCTTCCTGGCCATTTCATGAACAGTTCTTGAGTACCCACTTGGGAATCTCTTGGAATCTTTCAAATTTTGTGAGTTTCAAACTTTCTTATTCTTTTCTCTTTCTTTTCTTCTTTGTTGGGTTTTACCTTTTCTCTTCTTTCTCTTCTGTGTTTTGAGAGTTTTCAAGCTGTTTTGTGTTGAGGTGTGTTTAATTGGTTGTCTTGTCTTGTCTTTCTGTCTATTGTTAGTGGGAGAATCTGTGCAACTTTGGCTAATATGATTCATGATTGTATTTTAATCCTACTTTATTTTGTGGTTTAGTGAATACTAAGCTTTTTTGACCCTGGAGTTTCTTTATGGTTGTTGAAAGTCACCTTTGGTGGCTAATTTGTTTCCTGAACCTGCCTTGTTTTGTATATAATGAATTCATTGAATGTGTTTCTTATGATTTTCATCAGGTGGGTTCTTCTTAAACATGGACTGGAATTGTATCTGATATAGGATTTGTTTAGCCTATATTTGATTCATTACTACCAGTTTACTCAGCTTGAACTTTTCTGTGGAGTTCTTTTTATGGATGATTGTATGTTTTCACCAGCTACAATGCTGGAGGCTCCAGCTGATACTGCCATGGATTTAGACTACATGGATGGGCTGCTTTTGGATTGTTGCTGGTTAGAAACTGCAGATGGTGCTGAGTTTTTTTATCCTAGCCCCTCATTTGGTGCTAACTTAGACCCTTGGATTGGATGGAATGCTACAGAGATGAATGATGATTTTAACGTGAGCTTGATTACAAGGAGTAATCAAGAAGAGCAGAGGAAAATCTCGACCGATGAGGCATCTCTCGGGCCGGAAAGGCAAGAGGGATGTTCTGGTCAATTAGAAAACAATGCACTTGTAGGTTCTGAATTGTGCAGAAGATTGTGGACTGGACCTGGGGAGCATCTGGGTTCTGCATCTTCTGTGATGGAGAGATTAATCAGGGCCGTCGGGTACATCAAAGATTTTGTAAGAGACAAAGATGTTCTTGTTCAAGTTTGGGTGCCTATAAGTAGAGGGGGAAGAAATGTTCTCATCACAAATCAACTGCCATTCTCTCAGAATTCCAGCTGCACAAGACTTGCAAAATACCGGGAAATCTCTGTGACATATGAATTCACAGCTGACGAGGATTCTAATAACGCTTTGGGATTGCCCGGTCGGGTCTTCTCAAGAAAGGTTCCAGAGTGGACTCCTGATGTTCGATTCTTTACAAGCGACGAGTATCCGAGAGTCAATCATGCTCATGAGCACGATGTACGTGGAACAATAGCATTTCCCATTTTTGAACAAGGCAGCAAGAATTGTTTAGGAGTCATTGAAGTTGTCATGGTTACCCAACAGATTAAATATGGTTCGGAACTTGAGAGTGTTTGCAAAGCCCTTGAGGTCTGTTTCTTTAATATTTTGTCTTTTAATCTTTACCTTTTACCTTTTATGCTCTTATTTGTAACCTTTAACTCAAAGTTTGGATTTGTTAGAATTGTCTGTCATTAATTTTGAGCATTACACCTGTAAAAACCAACTTAAAATCTTATTAACTCACAAACTTACAGAAAGTATTGTTTCCTTTGTCAATCCTTGGATGTTTAATGAGAGAAAAACATGCTTGCTTACTCATAGCCTATAACTATAAGGACCTTAGTGTTAGAAAAAAAAAGCTATTAGGACCTTAGTGAATTCGATGCCCTCCTTTATAGTCTATAAAGTTAAAACAGAAAAGTTAAAATTAAAGAGTTTATGTAAGACGCTTCTTTATGCTGTACTCCATAAATCCAAAATATTGTATCGTACCTGTTTAAGTTAATTTGGATTCCTTAACCTGAAGATGAATCGGGTCTTAGAGATAAACACTTGGTGGATGTCCGAATCATAGTGTCACGAAGCCGGTTCATGAATTTATTCATGTATTTTAGGATTGCCATTTTTGTAGTTATTCATGGTAGCTTAACCTGCTAGTTCATGAATACTTCAATGATTGGAATTTGAAATATTTTGTTTTGACTGCAGGCAGTCAAGCTTAGGAGTTCTGATGTTATTGGTCGACCCAATAAAAAGGTGATTGAATGAATTTCAGTTGACACAATTGAATTATGCAACTCTTTTCCTGCTGTTCATTTGAATATCATACTGTATTGAGACTCTTGTTTCCTTTCAAAATGAAGAACAAAATTGTTGTTTCTTTTTTTTTTTTTTTTTCTTTTTTTAAAAAAAAAAAATTCTATTTTTACCTTAAAAGTTATCTCTTGATTATTTTTTTTAGCAGGTATTTAACAGGTCCAATGAAGCTGTATTATTAGAGATTCGAAACACTTTGAAAACTGCTTGTGAAACGCATGGCTTGCCCTTGGCACAAACGTGGGCATCATGTATCCAACAAAGTAATGAGGGTTGCAGGCATTCGGATGAGAACTATAGTTGTTGCGTTTCTACGGTAGACCGGGCTTGCTTTGTAGCTGATCATCGAATTCAGGAATTTCATGAGGCATGCTCTGAGCACCATTTGCTTAGAGGCGAAGGCATTGTTGGGATGGCATTTAAATCAAACGAATCATGTTTCTCAAGTGATATTACATCCTTTTGTAACACGGAATATCCTCTCTCTCACCATGCCAAGTTGTTTGGATTACATGCTGCGGTTGCAATACGCCTTCGTTGCATTTATATTACTAAAACCGACTTCGTACTAGAGTTCTTCCTGCCTGTCGATTGTAGAGAACCCGAAGAGCAGAGAATGCTGCTCACTTCGTTGTCCACAATCATACAACGCTCTTGCAGGAGTCTTCGCCTTGTAACGGATAAGGAGTGTAGGGAGGAAAATATGCAGCAAATTCATTTAGAACGTCATCAGTTAGAAGTGAGTCATCCAACAAATTCATTGCTAGCTTCATCTATTCAAAGCATCCAACAATATAGTGGCTCTGTCTCATTATTCCAGGTGGGTAAAACAACAGAAGTCTTGAGCTCCTCTGGCTATGAGCATCATGAACTAAATTACGATCTGAATGGAGTTGTAGAGGATGGTGAAGAGTGCACGACTGTTGGTAATGGTAGCTTTTCTGATATAGGGATGGGAAGAATTGGCGAGAGAAGGCGAACCAAGGTCGACAAAACTATTACATTACAAGTTCTTCGGCAATATTTCGCGGGTAGCTTAAAAGATGCTGCAAAGAGCATTGGAGGTACCATTAGTGCCATAATCTGAAGCTCTCTTACTGTTTTCTCTGGTTAAGTTTCTGTGCAAATAACTAAATATCTAAAGCTTGAAAAATTAGCCTCTTGATGGGTTGTATTTTGAAATGGTGGTGTCAATATCTTTCCCTTATGTGTGTTAAGTCTACTATTAGGATCATCTGCTGCTTTACATCTTAGAAGTGAACTTGTTGTATTCTTTCTATCATCAAACTTTTCATTTTAATCCATTTTCTACCTATTTCAGTATGTCCTACCACATTGAAAAGAATATGTCGACAACATGGGATTAAACGTTGGCCTTCTCGCAAAATCAAAAAGGTCGGTCACTCATTGCAGAAACTCCAACTCATAATTGACTCGGTGGAAGGCGCGTCTGGTGCTTTTCAAATTGGATCCTTGTATTCTAATTTCCAGGAGCTGGCCTCTCCAAATCCATCATGTTCAAGTCCACTTTCAAGTGAAAAGATGGGAACTGGCTTGAAAACATCAAGCAATCAGAATGAAGTTGGGATGAGCAACCTCCAAGGTGGTGCATCAAAATCTGCATCCTCTTTGTGCAGCCAGAGCCAGAGCTCGAGTTCGAGCCAATGTTTTTCTAGTCAGAGCCATCACAATCTTTCCCATTGCAATGAAGCCGGAAGTGAAGATCAAATGGATGGAGAGCTAAAGAGGGTCAAAAGTGAAGTAGATATACATGTATCAATTATGGAAGGATCAAACATTCCAAGAAGATCTCAAAGCTGCAAATCTCTCTGCAAACATCCTGCCACTGAATGTCTAATGCACTCAGCAAAAGAAAGCGATCGGATAGCTGAAGGAAACGAAGCTTTGAGAGTGAAAGTCAGCTACGGAGAGGAGAAAATCCGGTTTCGAGTGCATAACTGCTGGAGATACGAAGAGTTACTGAATGAAGTCGCAAGTCGATTTAATATCAGTGACATAAGTAAATATGATCTGAAGTATTTAGATGATGAATCTGAATGGGTGTTATTAACAAATGATACAGATCTGCAGGAGTGTTTTCATATATACAAATTGTCTCGAGTCCAAACAATAAAACTTTCGTTTCAGGTGTCTCGACATTATAAGAGAAACCCTCTTATCAGCAGTGGCTTCTCATGAACTTGCAATGACCACATTGCAAGAAGCCATGGAGGAGCAGGACTCAAAATCTTACAAAAATAAAGTCTTGGTTAGATTTCAGGTGGAAAGTCATGAGCTTGCAAATATGTTTTTTTCTCAATTTGAAGACAGGACAGTTCACTCATCTATTGGAGGCATCTTTTTGTGTCCTTTGAGGTTACTTGTTGGCAATGGCAACTACCTCATACTGTAAATTAGCTCTTTCTTAGCAATTGGAAAAGTAGATTTTCTTCTTTTTATTATTATTATGATTTACTTTTGGGTTTTGTATGTAAATTTGACTTGTGGAGGGTGACCTAATTGTGCCTGAGCTGGGCAAGCCTCTTTTTTTAAGAAATAAATATTCTATATGATCTGATGTCAACATCTGTTGGCAATAAAATCAGTAATTATTGCTTAGATGATTTTATTCTTTCAAAAATATTGCATATTAAAATGTTGATATTTATCTACAAGGGGGTGTTTGTTTGTCATATTTAAAGAGGATTTAGATAGAGGATTGACTAACTTTTCAAAAATTTACATTCAAATGAGTTTTTACTATCTCTTCCTCCTTTTTATTTTTAAAAATAACTTCTTATTTTTAACCATTCATTTCTAATCACTCATTTATAACTACTCAGTTTAAATTTACATCCAAATAAGGTTTTAACTCTAACTTCTCTACATAAAAACTATATTCAAACGAGATTTTGGCTACAACTCTCAATTTGTAACTATTCAAAACAACTCCTCATTTTTAACCATTTATTTTTAATCATTCATTTATAATTACTCAATCATTTCTAACTATTCATTTCAAATCAATCCAAATAAATCATTTTTTAACTACTCATTTTAAATCTACATCAAAATAAAGTTTTGACTCTAACTCCAAACGAGATTTTAGCTACAAATTTCAATTTTTAACCACTCAAGATAAATCCTCTTTAAATATTGTAAACAAACACCCCCTAAGGGCCATCGAATAGTAGAGGTTCTTCAAAACTATGTTTGAGATATATATATATATATATTTGTCTCTTGTATCTCGGCTTTAAGATAGATGTGGGTGCCTCTTACTATGTTGTAGGGTAAAATTCCAATTTAGTATAAAAAGAAAAAATTTGGGCAATTAAAAATTTGGAAGCTAACAATAGGATATAAAAGCTATTTGAACATTAACAAATATAATCAAATACATAATTATTAGTATTAATGAATATATTAACATACTTTTTTATAATACGAATAGAAATAAATATTTATAATACATAATACTATTTTTATTAATAAATATTTATTATATAATATTAACATATTAATAATTATGAAAACAAATAATACTTTAGGGCAGATCCAATAACCTTTTAACCCAAGGCCCAACTACCTGCTCGGTCTGCAATTTAGGCTTTTGGAAGCCAACAAGGTGAAATTTTTTGCCCTAAAGGAAGCAACATCCTACTATACTCCGACGATATCAACCACAAGATCCCGCCGTTGCGTTTTGATCCTTTATCTCCGGCGCCGTCTCAGGGAGCTCCGGTCGGGATGGTTAACCCTAATTTCCCGGCATTTCTTCTTCCCCTTCCACTTCTCTTTTATGCTCTACTGTTTTCACTCTCTGTTCTTTACGCCTCTGGGTTTTCCTTTCAAATTCCGCCGCCGGTTCTTATCCCACCGGAGGAATCGCTGCTGCCGTCCGACGCCGTTTCGCTTCTCTCGTTCAAATCCAAAGCTGATTTGGACAACAAGCTTCTTTACACTCTCAATGAGCGGTTTGATTACTGTCAATGGCAGGGCGTGAAGTGCGTCCAGGGTCGGGTTGTTCGTCTCGTTCTTCAATCGTTTGGTCTCCGAGGGACATTGGCTCCGAACACTGTGTCTAAGCTCGACCAGCTTCGGATTCTCAGTCTGCACAATAACACGCTCCAGGGACCCATTCCCGACCTGTCCGGACTCTTCAATTTGAAATCTCTGTTCCTTGGCCGGAACTCCTTCGTTGGCTCATTTCCGCCGTCGATTCTCACCCTCCACCGCCTTCAGACTCTGGATCTTTCTTATAACAACTTTACGGGTCCGCTTTCGGCTACTCTTTCCTCGTTGGATCGCCTCATTACACTCCGGCTCGAATGGAATGGTTTCAATGGAAGTATTCCGGCGTTGAATCAGTCGTTTCTTGAGTTATTTAATGTCACCGGGAACAATCTAACCGGGAAAATTCCGGTGACTCCTACTCTGTTGCGTTTCAATACGTCGTCGTTTTTCTGGAACCCGGATCTCTGCGGTGAGATCGTCAACAAGGCGTGTCATTCACCTGGTCCATTCTTTGATGATTCCAATGCCACTGCTCCGTCTATCTCTTCCGTCCAAGGCACACAGTCGCAGGACGCGGTTCTCGCCCCGGTCACTCGTGTTAAGCGCAAGGAAACTGGTGTGATTTTGGGACTTTCTGTTGGTGCAGCAGTTTTAGTTGCAGGTCTTTTATGTTTCTTCATAGCAGCCAAAACCCAAAGAAGACAAACTGTATCAAAGGCAGCACTGGCGCAGTTTGAACCCAGAATTGCTTATGCCCCAGCTTTCGCAATCGACGAGCGAGGCAACAGGAAGGGCGGATTTGGAGCTAAAGTGAATGAAATTGAAGAAATTCCTAAAGCCCAGAAGAGTGGTAGTCTTATATTTTGTGAAGGGGAGGCAGAGTTATTCAGCTTAGAGCAGTTAATGAGGGCTTCGGCAGAGCTGCTCGGTAGAGGCACATTGGGAGTTACATACAAAGCAGTGCTCTGCAACCAATTAATCGTGACAGTCAAGCGGCTTGATGCTACTAAGACTGCTATAACTAGTAGCGAAGTGTTCGACCGACATTTGAAAGTAGTGGGTGAGCTTCGGCATCCGAATTTGGTACCGGTCAGGGCTTACTTTCAAGCTAGGGGGGAGAGGTTAGTGGTCTATGATTACCAGTCTAATGGTAGTCTTTATAACCTCATTCACGGTTCAAGATCAGCAAGGGCTAAGCCTCTTCACTGGACATCATGCTTGAAGATTGCAGAAGATATAGCTCAGGGCATTGGTTATGTCCATCAAGCTTCTAAGTTAATCCATGGCAACTTGAAGTCTACTAATGTTCTCCTAGGAGCAGACTTTGAGGCCTGTCTCACAGACTGTGGCCTTTCTATTTTGGCAGAGACCCCTGAAGATCCAGATTCTTCACGCTACCATGCCCCCGAAACTCGAAAGTCCAGCCACAACGCCACACACAAGAGTGACGTCTACTCCTTTGGCGTCCTCTTGCTGGAGCTATTGACAGGAAGACATCCTTCACACCATCCATTTCTTGAGCCAACTGATATGCCAGAATGGGTAAGGGCAGTTAGGGAAGATGAAGGTGGGGATTGTAACCAACTTGAAATGCTTACTGAAGTGGCTAGCATCTGTAGTACTACATCTCCTGAACAGAGGCCCCCCATCTGGCAAGTTTTGAAAATGATACTGGAGATTAAAGAGAGTGTCATGGTAGAGGATAGCGAATCTAGTGGCTTTTAACTGTTCTTTGACATAAAACAGAAAAAAAACGAACTATCAAGTGTATATTTCGATCAGACTCACTCGGTCAAGTTTTTCAGTAGCTCGGTTTGAACAATCTATATCTAGGCTAGAGTACAAGGATGATCCATGAGACTTCGATGGAGTCTTTAAGGAATCTCAAACTTCATAAAGGTTTATCCGACATTTACGACACACTACCTTTTCGACTTGAAGATTGGGCTAGAGCATATCAACTTACAGTGTTTTTGGCAAGGGAGAAACATGATCGTGCCTGTTGAGATGGACTGAGCCAATCAATATAGAGGCTTCAGAAATGGCCTTTGATCTTTCATCTCAGAATATCAGAAACAAGAAATTGTAATCACTATCTATTGCTCATTAATGTCTGTTAAGAGAAAACTGGAAGTTGGTCATGGTGTGTGAACTAGATGTAAGATTATGGTATGACCATTATGAAAATTAAAATGTAGTCATGGTGTGTGAACTGACA
Organism: Sechiopsis laciniata; assembly: GCA_037833695.1. Lineage (NCBI taxonomy): Eukaryota > Viridiplantae > Streptophyta > Magnoliopsida > Cucurbitales > Cucurbitaceae > Sechiopsis > Sechiopsis laciniata. Next base: position 492,591 of record JBBMKA010000022.1, on the reverse strand, counting down.
ACTGGGTGTTAATTCTCAAAAAATGATCCTTCAGCATTCTGACCTTTTTCAACATCTGAGATTTTATAGAATTTTTTCTTTCTTAAAATCATTTCAGGTCTATTGCAGGAAGTTTAAGTGTTCCTGGATCTAATCGGATCTAAAGTTTGAAAATCACCAGCATCAAAATATTAAGCGAGGTCAGATTCTTTGAATAGTTGTTTGTGCTTCTGCTATTATCTTTTGTTAATCTAAAACCAACACAGTCTATATATGAAGAGTATAAATGGGTTTTGTTAATCTAATAAAACCAACATAGTCTACATATGTGACAAAAAAAGAGGCTGAAGAGATTTAGGAAGGTTACCTATTTATTTATTTCTGCAGACTAATATGAAATGTCGAAGACTCGAAATCCTTATTCACAATATTGAATGTGATAAGAGGAGTCTTGTTCTCGTGATTCTCAGCTTGTTAAAGGTAATTCTTTTGTCTTCTTTCTCAAAAGAAAATGTTCATATTGAAACTCTTCCCTTGATTAAAGGAGTTCTCTCTGATGAGTGCTTGTGGCCTGTATTATATTCTGCATTAACACTTGTGATCCTGGTTTGGTTGCTTCGCTAAGTTCTCATATTGACCTAAAAATGTCTATGCTTTTTCCGACCATGTATGTTCTTCTAACTATTTGAGACCGTCTCTAGCTGGCTTTTATCGTCTTGTAATGGCATGTGTAAACTAAATCATTGGGGAAAAGAAACTGTTTCAATTATTTTCATGTGGCTGGATTCTGCTTTGTTGTTTTGGATGACATTGATTGAACTTATCGTAGCAACTTTGCATCCCCGGTCGCTCCTTCAGTCTCGCCATTGTCTTAATGATTGGAGATAGTTTGTTCAATTAGTCGATCCGATGTTGGTAGCCGGACATTTTCCTCTATGTCGTTGACACCACGCGATTGCAATAGTTGAGTACCCATATTCAATGAGTACCCATATTCAATAATCAAGATATGTGAATAGTTCAGCAACCAAGTAGGAGTGGGCTGGGGTAAAAGTCTTGGTATATTTCTGTCCGAAATAATCGAAGTTAAAGGTTATAAACCACGTTACCCATTACTCAAACTCGTTATACCATTAACATTCTCACTATCATGGAGTGACTCAAGTGGTCAAAGAGAACCTTGACGTGTTTAAGATGATGAGTTCAATCCATATTAGCCATATCTACCTAGGAATTTATTTCTTACGGGTTTTTTTGACATCCAAATATTATAGAGTAAGACGGTATGTTTCGTAACATTAGTCGAGGTGCGCACAAGCTGGCCCAGACAGTCACAAATATCAAAAAAAAAAAAAAAACATTCTCACCCCATTATTTGAAATCAGAATATTATAAAATACACACATCAATGAAGCAAAATGTCAACAATATATAAAGAGAGTGAAAACTCAACCTATTTGTTCAATACTTTTCGAAGTCACACAAACAATTCAAATACATTTGTAAATGGTACACTACTTCCAATTCGAAAAAATGGTACATTACTGTTGAAATTTTGAGGAGCATCCATCCTATAATAGGCCAACCACAGACAAAAGGGTTTTATTATTTTTTATTTTTTTGAATTCAATGATCTTTAGTAGTTGGGGGACTTGAATCTGTAATCTCTTGTTGGTAAAACGGTTCTAATCTTACAACATCACATATAAGAATTACAATTTTTTTTTTACATTGGTAACTGCTCAACCATATTTCTAGTATCTTGTCTGTAAATTCAAGGTCTATGCAGTGAGCAAAGAAGGCCGTTTGTACTGTTTTTTTACTTTCACCTTTTGAGGTGTTTTTTGGATTTTCAAAGCAAAATTCATAAGCTTAGACTTCATCTAATCTAATAGAGATATGGTGGTTAAATTTCAAAGGATTCCACACAATTTAGTTTTAAATCTTTTGAGAAAATCTCTCTTGGAAGTGACTAGGAAAACTGTTGTGTTGGCAACAATTCAAGCATCAAGAACATGTTTAAAATTTATGTTGAAATAGGTTGAGGGATTTTCTAAAAAAAAAAAAAAAAGGTTGTGGGAGAGCAATAAAACGAATCAGGTGGAATATATGATTTTAAATCAAATTCATGCGTTGTCAAAAGAAAAACAAAACAAAAAAACAAATGGGAATGATTTTTCATATTTTAATTGATAATTTCGGATTTTCCTTTATTTTGTTTTGGAGAATAAAAGTTAGTGGAAATTTAATCCACTAGTATGTAATTAATTAATTTAATTATTTGTTTACATTGGGGGTAATTTGGGAAAGACAAATACCCCCACTCTTAGAGAAATCCATTTTTTTACCAAGAAAAACCAACATTCAATTCATAAAGTGCTACATGGAGAAATGAAACAATCCTACGTGATAACAGAGACAATACAAGGAAAGAAATTCCCTCCCTCCAAAAATCAATAGAACTTCCGTTTAGATAAAAATAATTGGATCAACAAAAATCATAACCAACCACAAGAGGCTTATCAAGGAGATCACCTACTCAGCTAAAGTCTCTCTTACAAAAAGCAAAACGAAACAATACAAAGGCCAAAGAAAAACTCGTTAATGTCACTCAATACATTTCCAAATTGAGTGAGATCTAGAGAATCATTACAGACAACATTAGTAACCGATAAAACATCAGATTTCACCAAAATAGGAAGAGAAGGACTAAAGGTTCATTAGCTAATAAGCCAATAATTCCATAACGAGCACGAACCATAAGAGGTATACCCTCAACATTCCTCAAAATCTAACCAACACCATCAGTACCATTGGCTTTGTTTCAGGAAGCACAGACATATGGTCAGACTGGGGGGCAATTAAATGGTGGTGAATTGTAACCATATTCTTAATTATTTTAAAAAAAAATTAGTTATATACTACAAAACCTGAGAAATAGTCACATACTTACGCAAGCTATGGGCTCAACTTCAAAATTGGTTCATTTTTTGCGGGTTAAGAACGATGGCAGAAATCTTCAAATATGGGCTTACTTTGGGTGGATTAGGTTTCATATTGGGCTTTATTTTTCGGCCCAAGTTCAATGCGTGCTTTATTTCTCACGGATAAGTCCTTGATGACGTGGAGCAATGAAAAAAGAAAGCGCGGAATATTGAGTGGAATCCCGCCAAAACAATTACCGCTTCGATTCTTCCTCCTTCAAACCCTAAACCTACTCAAACCCCCTTCAATCGTTACTTTTCATCGATCTCTTAATTTCACTTGTATTTTTGCTAAATTGTTGCTCATCCGATCTTGTTACTGCAGGATTCGACATGAAAGGAGGTCAATCTAGGACGGAATCCAAAAAAACCAGACACGAAGTAAGTTAAAAATCTCCTCTTAATTTCTAGTTTTGATTAGCCCTAGATCTATGAAATTTTGATTTTGTGAATTACTTGTGTAAAATTAAGCGTTGTTCGTTTTGATTGACCGTATTTTGTTTATTTTTTTGTAGGCTTGCGGTGAAGAAAGTTGCAGTCAATGCTGGCAAAAAAGTGAATAAGAAGGCAGAGGAAGATCCTAACAAACCCAAGAGGCCCGTCAGTGCCTTCTTCGTTTTTATGTAATTATCTTAATCTCTTAACTTGCTGTTCGTTTTCTGAATTACTTGCTAATCTGCAATTTGTTTCATTTGGATGATTGTGGAGTTGGAAAATAAGCAAACGAGGACGGAGTAACCATGAACTTTTTGTTTGAGTGTATAGAGGGGTAGAAAGACTCGAAACTCGAAACTCGAAACACATTTTTCGTGTTTGATAACACACTTTAGTATGACAGTTGAGCTAACAATGTTTAAACATTAGTAGCTAACAATGTTTTAAATCGTTACAATACTAGTGGGTGCATAAACACCCAATTATCAACGAAATGGTTCCTGTCTTTTATGTGTATTTTTCTGTTGGTCCCTTTTGGCAGTAGTTTTGTTCCTGTAAGTCGATAGTGTATCTAATCTCTGTCTTGTTATGTTGCACTTTTTCACAATTAAAGGGAAGACTTCAGGAAGAAGTTCAAAGAAGAGAATCCGAATAACAAATCAGTGTCTGCTGTAAGCTTTTTTACCTTTGTTTTAGTCGTTATTTTAGTATTTATCTTCATTCCAATTCTTATAATTCTTTTATGGAAATGAGTTTTGATAATTGATCTGCATATGATTCAATCAGGTCGGTAAGGCTGGTGGACAGGCATGGAAATCGATGTCGGATGCTGTATGTGATACCTATTGTTGTATTTCTTAAACTTATCCTGTTATTATGAACTGTCTGAATTACTGTTTTATAATATTAGGATGAAGCAATTTACATTGCGAAGGCTGACAAGAGAAAGGCTGAATATGAGAAAATTTGTACGCTTTATAACAAGAAGAAGGTATATCCTATAACTCTTGGAAAAGTTTTTCAAGCATTTGTTGCAGCTCTATTTAACATTGGGGTTCAATTTTCATTCCTGTGTGAGTTCAGGCTAGTGGAGCGAATGCCGAGGAAGAAGATGAATCTGAGAAGTCAATGTCGAATGATGACAAGGAAGGAGATGAGAGCAGCGAAGAGGTAGATTGTTTAAGTATTTTAGTAATGTTTAGACTTTGTCGCATAAGTGTTTGTTTCAGCTCGTCAATGATTTCATATTGTTCCTTCGATTGATAATGCAGGATGACGATGACGATGACGAGTGATGATGTTAGTAAAGTCATTTAGGCCGTTAGTGTACTTGATCTTTCCATTGATCATTACCTAATAATTGTTTTGATAACATGTAAATATATTAGTATCTCCGATTGTTTTGTTCGTTCATTCAGAATGAGTGGATGTAATAGGAGATCGTCTGTCATGTACTTACAATGGTAGTTATTCCAATCAAACTATGTTTTTGAAACTTTCTACTTAGATGGCAAGAACATTCCACTAAACATGTCGTGGAATATCTTCGATGGCTTATTGCAGCTTGCACTCGAACCCCGAATTCCATTAGCCACTCTAGAAATGTTCATCCTTCGCTATCCAATCAAGCCAACAGTTAAGTAGTTCTTAAGTAATTTTGTTTGAGAATGCGTTTTCAAGATTCCTCTTACAATTCTTGTTTAAACTGCAAATGTCCTTAGTTTTTGCTCCTTGATTGAGCATTGTTTTCCTTTGATAGGCATTCTCTTTTTATAGCCATTTTAACATTTTCGTCCATGAAAAAATCCTTATCAAAACAAATCTTGCCTGTCCTTCATTTCGATCTTTGAGAAACTGATCCTTAAAGAAGCTCAAGTCATGAATGATCATGGACATTATGGAATTTGTTGGAATCTTAATTCCATCAAACTCAATTGGGTATTGATCAATAATCATGGACGAGGAATTTGCTTGACCGTAACGGATTTTATGAGATATTGAGACTGTCACCTTTAGTTCCAACCCCCAAAAAACTAGAAAAAGAAAATAAAGATTCATCGTCTTTGTGAAGATCCAGACTAAGCAGTCCATGCTGTTGCTGCCTTCTTCAAGCACCATCGTGTCTGAATATCAGCTTGATTGGATTGGTCTTTAGAGAAATTAGGAGTAATATAAAGTTATGGAGGTAATTAGTTAGTTAGGTTAATTAGAGAGTATGATTATAAATAGAGGTGATTGTTAGTGAAATGTTATGAGTTGCTTAGATTCTGTTTGATAATCATTTTGTTTTTAATTTTTTATTTTTGAAATTTAAGTCTACGACAACTATTATACAATATGTTTTTTTCTATATGAATATCTATATTTTACTTATATTTGTAAAAATTAATCTAAAAATTGGAAAAAAAAAAGTAGCTTTTAAAAGTTTATTTTTGTTTTTTGAAATTTGATTAGCATTTACTTTAAGAAAGTTCGATACATTGTAGAAAATATGAGTAAAAACTAACTGGTTATCAAACGGAGGTTTAAGGTTTGAAATGCTTAAGATAGAATGTTTGAGTTCCTCTAAAGCTTGGTTTAAATTGTATTCTTTGTTATTTCGATTAAAAAAAAAAAAATTGGGTTCTATCAACCTACAACTTTATATTGTATTGAAAATTGAAATACAATTTCAAACTAAAATCTAACTTAAGGCTCAACTTATGAGTCCTCATTTCAACTATAATAATTAATACTAACCGCTCTGCTATAATATTACTCGTGTTATAATAACAATCTTTCTGTTACAGTAGCGACATAGATAATATTAACTTAATCCTTCACCATATGCAATCTAAATAGGAAATGTAAATGACTCTTTACATTTCAAGAAATGGATAGTCAGTGTAGCCAATTACAGGGTCGTGAGTGTAGAAGGTACTTTGATCATAGTGGTTGAGGCCAGCATTAAGTTCAAATCTTTTAGGCAAATCTGGATTAGCCAAAAACAATCTTCCAAAAGCAACAAGATCAGCACCACCATTTTCAATCACTCTGTCTCCATCCTCCTTGTTGTACCCGCCTGCCACAATGAAGGTTCCCTTGAATGCCATTCTCATTGCTGCCAAATTATTCTGAGTCTCGGAGTTCTCTAACCATGTTGTCGATCTCGGCTCGATCATGTGGCAATACAATATCCCGAATTTGTTCAATGACTTGCACATGAAAGTGCCTAGAGCTTCAGGGTTGGAGTCGGCACAGTCGTTATAATCGGTGAATGGTGACAATCGAATTCCGACTCTACTACCTCCTATCTCTTCACTCACAGCTTGCACTATTTCCAGAGCAAATCGGCAACGTTTTTCCAAACTTCCTCCATATTCATCATTTCTGTCATTTACTTCATCTTTGAGAAATTGGTCGATTATGTATCCATAACCTCCATGAATCTCAACCCCGTCAAAACCTGTTCTTGTTTTGATCAGTAGTCATGGTGGTTTTTTAAGAAACCAGGCGTATTTTGAAAACTTAATTCCAGTCAATAATGAATTTGATTTTTTATTTTTTAAAATTCAGCTTATCAATATTACTTACTACGCATTTCCAAAACTATTGACTGGAATTGGTCGATTCAGCTTAATTTTAAAAAATAATAGTTATCTTTTTTTATATGCATTTCCAAAAACAAGCTATATTTTGAAAACTAAAAAACGTTGTGAATGAACTTTAGCGTAGAAAGTTTTGAGAGAGAAAACAAGCTTAACTATTATATTTTCTTTTTAAAAAAAAACAAAACTAAAAATCAACAGTAATCAAACATGATTGAAGCTAGACTTGATGGTAATGTGTTACCTGCTTCTATGGCATTTTTGGCTGCAAGCCTGAAGTCCTTGACCACTTTCGGAATCTCCTCGATCACGAGCGGTCGCGGAGGGGGATATTTCGATATATTCTTTGCATATATTTGTTTCTCAGTAATTGGAGGCTTGTTTGTACACGATATCGGTGCTTCGCCATTTGGCTGATAAGCTATATATATATATATATCATGTGAAACACATTGACGCACATAGATGTGTTGTTCATTTACAAGGAATTAAGAATATACAGATGATGATACTCACATTGATATGAAACCCTTCCAGCGTGCCAGAGCTGGCAAAAGAATATGCCTCCTTTCTCATGAACAGCCTTCACAATCGGCTTCCAAGCTTCCACCTGCTCTCTTGTCCAGATTCCAGGAGTATTTGGGTAGCTTCAATCATTATACATTCACATAATTTAATTTACCTTACAATTACAATGTTGAAAGAATTAATGACCATAAAACCTAAGGGTGTGTTTGGAGCACTGTTTATATAAATGGTCGATTTAATTATCATAACTCAACTCATGTTTGGCGTATCTAATTTACATTCGGTGGGTTAGCCTAAACATGTGTGTTCATTGATCTAACCAGTTTATCTAAAAAAATTTATTTCTTTCATTAATATTATTATGGATATTGATTATGAATTTTCTTTTAAATTTACTAAGAATAACTCTTTTATTAATATGTTCAATAATTTTCAATATAATAATAATATGCATATTGTTTTTTCTGAATTATTTGAAATAATAATCACAAATATTAGATGGAAATAGTATTATATATCTATGTAGATTTTCTTATATAACCATAAATTAATATATAAAAATTAACTAATATCCATATATGTTTTTATATAGGTAGGTTTCAAATCCCATCATTTCAAATATATATATATATATATATATATCATTTTTACTAACTAGATAAATTCCTTTCAAAACTAAATGTACTATGTCAATTGAAAAAAAAAAAATCATATTTATTCAAGATTCTCATATTAAAATTATATCAATCTACTTTAAATATAGCTATATCAATATACAAAATATGTCAAATAAAGTAAGATTTAAAAAAAAAAAAAAAATTATTTGTTCTTATTATGTTTTATTTTTTAATTCATCATTATGTTTAGAGGGAATTTTTTTTTTTATTATTATTTCTTTTATGTACGATAAAAGAAACCAAAAAATTTATATCATAGCAACCTTTTAGAAAAAATTTGTGCATAATAGAAATTTGGAGCGGACCTTGTAAAAAGATGAAAAAGTTCATACGTCTAATGACTTCAATCACTACAACATATAGTCTTTGATAAATGTACATATAGTTTTCAATCAATGCGACAATCTCAATAAGTGCCATCGACAATCTTTAATCAATATATATTCAAGCAATGCCACAAATAATTTTCAATAAGTAAAGAAAATAATCTTCAATCAAAATATGGTGATCAAAATTTTTATATGGAAAAAATATTTCTAAAAAATTGTTATAATTAAGGTAGACAATCAAAAAGTTATCGCCTACCCCAAATTCCATATTAATTATAAATTCAAAAAAATAAATATTTTGTTAATTATTTGTAATTTTTTTAAAAATAACAAGTTATTTATAAAAAAAAAAAAATTAAGAAAAAAAAAACTTTCATTAATCTTGTTACGAACAAAATTTATAATAATTGGGTGCCCCAAAGGCACTGAGCTACTGTCTATCCAAACAAATCCTATATGAACAAAATCAAAATAGTATCGAGATATTAAAGGTTTTTAGATTGACTTTATATTATTAAAAATGTTAATGGAAAGATTTAAGGTAAGAAATTTGAAGGGTTGAAGATGTTTGCGTTGGGTACAGACCCTTGGGCTGTGGTGGAGATTCCTGCAGCCTCTCCAATCAACAAACCGCCCTTTGTTGTTCTTTGAGAATAATACAAACCGGCGTGCAGTTGAGCAGTGAAGTTCCAAGACCTTGACCTTGTTAATGGCGCCAACACAATTCTGAAAAAACACACAAATCAACACAATGTCTTCTTGTCACATCCCAATAGTTAAACTAGATTTACACCATGATAAAAAAAAAAAATAAAAAAAAAACCATTGACCTGTGAGAAAGAGAGAAGCATCCCATTTGGTAGGGAGAAAGAAGAAGCTTGGCTTCCTGCTCATCTTTTTCTTCAACCATGGCGGCGCCGCTCATTTTTCTTCCACCGTCTTGCCGGAATATTGGGTTAGAGCTGCTGTAATAGACGTTTTTTTTTTTTGAGAACGGATCACTTATACTTTTAAGCCAACCATTATTACACTATAAAACAAATTATATCCTATGAATATCCACGAGGTGGGGCTGGAGGATGACTTTTTCATCTCCGTCTCCATCATAAAATTCAATTTTCGTCTTCGGAAAAATTTCTATTTTTTTTGGAGATCGAGGCAGAGATTTTCCGGGGGAATTTTTTTTCAATTTATTTTTTTTCCTTTTTCATTTTTTATATATTTTTTTGGATAAAAAAATTCAAAAAATTAGATTTTTTTAAAAAAATCTCTATAAATTTCACTATAATGTTAATTATAAAAAAAAATATTCATATACATAGAAAATATCATCAACAAAAATATATTTATTTAAAAATTAAATGAGTAGAATTAGGAAAAAATATTTTAAAAAAAAATAATTAACGGGGCGAGGGATCAGGAATGGAGAATGGGAAATACAATCCTCATCCCCGGCCCCGTTTAGCCAACGGAGATTTTTTCTCCCCCGTCCCTGCCTAATCAGGGATTTCCCGCGGGGATCCGGCCTCGCGAAAAATGGACATCCCTATTATATCCTAAGCACGTTTATTTAAGAGTTATCTTTCACAAAGGGACATTCGCTTTTTTTTATTTTAACTATATTTTTCCGTATTTGAGATTTATTTTCAACTTTGTCTCTATGATTTAAAATTAAACATTTTTTATTTATTATATTTTAATGATACATACTTTTAATTATAATTTAAGTTTATTTACATATATATATTTTTTAAATTAAATTCAGTGAAAATTAAGATAGTCACTTTGAATGATATCATCATTTTAGTATTCCATTTTGAAATTTAAAATCAAATTTAAATAGACTAGAAAGATGTATTGTTTACTTTTTTTTTTTGTTTTTTTTCCTTTTTGAGATAATCATGCGAATTTGATTTAATATTATTCCTGGAATAAACGAAAACAGTTAAGCAAGCCAAGTGATGGGGTATAGTCTTTGAGATTGTGGAGTAAATTGAACAGTAAAAAATAATTTGTACAATAAACAAGCCGTGTTTCAACCAAATACCTTTCCTTTCAACATTTTGAAACCAAAGAATTTGGGAATGGATAATACTTACGTGGCCTAATAATGGCCCTATGTTTTTTTTACCACTTCTTTTTCATTTGTATTTTATAATATTTTTCATCTAAAAAAATGTTACATAAGTTTACAAAATCTTCAATAAATATTCATTTGTTAATTATATATATATATATATATATATATGTATATGTATGTATGTATATATATCATTTAATCTAAAATTTTATATAATATTAATTTCATTTTTTACTTATGATATTTCTTTTTTCATTTTTATTTCTCCTATACATAATATTTATAGGAATCTTTTCATGAATAATGTAATGTCAAAATCCTAGAACAAAAATTTAAATATTGTCAAAATTGATTCAATCAATTTAAATCGATAGACTTCAATTAAGTAAAATTAATGACTTTAATTAAATTAAACTAATTGAAAATCTCAAAGTGAAAGAGATAAAAAATTAATGAAACTTAAAATATTTTGTTATTTGAGAAATAGAGTTAAAATATGGATGTTATCAAAGTTGGTATCTATAACAGACTCTCGTAATTATATTTAGAAAATATTATTTTTCATGAAGATGTAATTGCATAAACTTACCTCAAATGTTGTTTACGAAAAAAAAAAACAATAAAAGCTAACCAATTTTATTATTTTTATCCTTATCCTTACTACAATTTCAAAAATTTCTTACAATTTCAAAAATGCCACCCTCATTAATTTAATTATTTTTATATTATATTTCAATTTAAAGACTTCCATTTTTTAAAGGACGTCCTCTCCTTTATGTTACATTTTTTATTGTTTAATTTCAAAATTATTTATGAGTAATAATTGATTAGAAATTATTATGACAATTAATAATAATAAATGTTTAGAAAACTCAAAAGTTACTTGGAATGTAAGAGGTTTTACTACCATTTAAATGGTTTTAATAGATATAATTAATTTCATAAGTTTTAGAATTTAAAAAGTTTGGTAACTCTCAATTTACACTATAAAAATAAACTTTTTTCACCATTTTTTCACAACTTTAATTTTCACTCAAGTTATAGCTTTCCAAATACTCTTCAATCTTGAAAACATCCTAAATGTTGCTATTATATATTCGAGTTGCAAGGATCAATGAATCAAATGAATTTCACTTTACAATCTTTCAACTTCACCTTATGTATTTAAGTTAAATCTTATCACTTTTCAAAACGTCAAGATTGGTGGAGTTATGTTTGTTCGTCAAATTCTCAAGTGACTAGTCTATTTATGAAATAATTTAGATAGCTAGAGATTTAGATTTTTTATTGTTGATATTATTGTTGTACTTTTTTATAAATAATGTATTGTTATTTTATTTAAGAAATTTGTCAAGTACATTCATAAAAATTATTCATTATAAAAATATAAACTTATACAATTTTGTTAGTAAAATATTTATTATATATATTATAATTCTATTTTGTAAGTTATATTTATTCCAATTATTTTAGTTTTTATTTTATGTAAGTTGGAAAGAATCATAAGTTTCTATGCTTTGTATTTAATTTTCTAATTAATTATATTATTGGATAAACTTTTTAAGTTTCTTTTGCATAATATATTAAAAAAAAAAGTGAAACAAATTCTACATTTAAATGAATTTTTTTATTAAGTAAAATTTATAATGGAATAGTGAAATTTGATAAGTTTTAAAATTAACTGTTTTTCAAACTCTCAATAGCTATTATAAAAATAAGTTTTTTTTTTCACATTTTCTGACTCAATATTTGAAAATACATATTCTTTTCAAATTTTTACTTTCTTCAATTTTTCAATTATAAAAACATTTAAAAGTGTCGGTGTTTTGTTCAAATTCAAATAATACATGCAACCTTACAATTTTACTCTCAATCTTTGTTTAAACATCTGTTTATTAGAAAAAATAAAATAAAATAATAGAATTAGGTCCTTTCGTGAGGTAAAATAACATTACTCTATGACTTTTTTTTTTTTTTTTTAATAATTCATTTTAGAATACAAAAATTAAAAATTAATATATATATATATATAATTTTAATATTATATCTTAGTCTTTTAAATGTGATTTAGAAGGAAAAAAAAATTGGATTATTTTGTTGAAATAATTTTTTACCATTTGAAATTTGTCATTCCATTACTAATTAGGTCATAGGACATTATTTGAAATAAATTATTAAAAAAATTAAGTAAGCTCATCCTTCAACATTTATTTTAAATAATAAATAAAATATGTTTAATACAATAATATTATTAATTGATAATTAATGTATACAAATCTTAAAGGTTGGAATATAAAACTTTTTCCACAATTTATTATTTTTTCTAATTATTATTATCTTTTTTCGAAAGGATTATTTTTTCTAATTATAGTTTATAATGAAATTGATTAAATTTGGTAAGTTTTGAAATTTAAAAGGTTAACTCACAATTTCTACTTATAAAATAAGTATTTTTCATCATTTCTTCCCAAACTCTAGAATCTATTTTAGTTTTTAGTTTTTATTTTCCACTCAATTTATATTTTCAAAAGTACTTCAATTTTTAAAAGTATCTCAAAGATTTTGTGTTGCATTTAAGTTGGCAAGCAATGCATGTATCATGAAACAATACCTTGAATCGCTTTATAACTTTTACCATTATTTTTGTGAAGTTAGTTAATAATGTATGATTGACAAATTATTTCAAGTAAACAAATCTTATCTTACTACATAAAAAAAAATTAGGCGAAAAATTATTTTTAGACTATTTTACTTTTAAACCCTAACTCCAACCAAATATAAATGTATAGTTTTTTTAAACATTTTTGTACGAATATGTGAGTTTCTAATATTGTTTAAAACGATCAAATGAAAAATGTAATGTTGCTAAAAATTTGATGAAAAAAAATTATAATTTACTTGGAAGTGAGATTTATTATGGCTATTTAAGTAGAGAAGTGGTGATAAGTAATTTTTAATCTTCTTTTTTCAATTAATAAAAATGGAAATATTTTTTTTTTGGTATATGTTTGAGTTGATAAAGATTTTAACGTGGACTTAATCATATATATTTAAAGTGGTTTAATTTAAATGAGAGTTGAGAAGAGTGGATTTTCGTTGGAATTTTGGTTGGCATGGATGAAGAATGAAAACGGAACTAAAGAAAAGAATGTGATTGTAAAATAATAATAATAATAATAATTGGAGGATTGGACAAAATTTTATATATATATATATATAGTATGAGTAGATTTAAATTATAAGAAAAATAAGTAGACAAAATTCTCTAAAAATAATTTTCATCCTAAATGACATTTAAGATAGTTTTTTTACCTTAATTAAAATAGTATTTTAATAATGTATAGACACACATAAATAATATTAAAAAGAAACATTTTCTTATTAATTATTTATTTTTTTTTAATTGTTAAATTGTTGATGTAATAAAGTGTAAGTTGTGGATCTCAAATTTATTCTTAAATAATTAAATTTAGTTATCATATATAAAAGAAATACTCTACCTTTATTTATTTATATTTTCATAATTTATATTAAAATTTAAAAATAAACTTATGTTAAAGTAAATTATCGAACGCACGTCAATAATTTCTAGTCGCCTCAAAAGTGAAAACCCCACTTTGCAATTCTAAGTTCGTTGAATCGATTTTGCTTTTGAATAAAAAAAAAAAGGGATTTGGATTTGACCGTCACAATTCCTCAATTGCTCTAAAAAAAAAAAAAAATGTACGCCGAAAATGAATGGAAGAAGGGATAGCGTAAAGGGTAAGACGGAAAATACAAATTTTTGTTTAGAAAAACTCCCATATTTAAATATTTTAAAGAAATTGCTATAATTTATAGTAGCTTCCCCTAAAAGTGATATCCAAGACAAATAGGTTAAAAAAGAAAAAAAATGCGGTTGCGTGGACACCAAGTCTAGGTAAAAACAATTGATTAAATATATCTATTTAATTTGATTGGATCAATTTTTTATATTTGAGTTTTTTCAAAAACTTTGACATTCGTGAAATTTCTTTCTTTTCCGTTATTCACGAAAAAATTCCTATAAGCATTATGTATGAGAGAAATAAAAATGATAAAAAATATCATAAATAAAAAATAAAATTTTAGATTAAGTGCATATATGTATGTATATATATATA